>APFE030216955.1:96806-122936 GCA_000404065.3 Pinus taeda | reverse complement strand
TAATAAGTAAATGGAAATATTAGTTATATGATTTAATAAAAGATGTAATTTATAAAATGTGATATTAGAGAAATCTAATTAAAATGCAGACTTATATTCTATTATATTTTATTTAATTATGAAACTTTACATACAAAAAAATGAGTATTTATTATGGAGTTTTTTTTGACATTGTATTCTAAATGGTTCTGATGTTATGCTCTTAAATCTAACTCTTCGATGCTCTACTCTACCACGAGACAATACAATGCTAGAAAGATGGAACCCCCTCTTTCTAGTGACTTGGTGTTTAACATAGCTTGATAATGATTTCAGATTAGGGTTTTCACATGTCTCAACACTTTGTTAGTGTTAAATACATATAAATATTGCAAGCCATAAAAGAAAAAAATGTAAGTGAATATAAAAATCATATAATTTAATACAAGATATAACTCAGGGGATATCATATAAAAGAAAACCTAATTAGAAGGTGAGGCTTATACTCTACTCTTTTTTATTTAATTATAGAAATACAAATACAAAGAAAGGGGTATTGACTATCGAGTTGCCTATGACATTGTTGTCTACATGGTTGTTGCAAATTATCTTTCTCCTTTGTTTTGATCTCAAATCCCACACCTAGATGTTGTGCTCAACTATGTTTTAATACAATCCTAAAAAGATGCAACCCCTTCTCTTCCTAGTGACGTAGTATTTAACATAGGTTGGAAACTATTTAAGGTTTAGGGTTTTCACATTTTTCAAGCCACTATTAGTGTTACGGTTTTGGACCTTTTAGGATCTTCTTGAATGTCCGCACATGACTAACTCCACATATCTAAGTAATGGCATTGATGCAGCATCCACTTGGTACCACCATATGAACAAGTTAGCTGAACTTGTGGGAGGCATAGCTTCTGCATATGAAATTTGATTAAGGTGATTTTCACATTGTTTTAAAGCTAGAATTGGTGTGTAAAACGACATCAAGAGGCAGAGAGCTATGCTCACAAAGCTTTCACTCATTTCATATCCCAAAATAACTTTAGAGGGCTTTAAATTCTAAATCTCAAAATTAAGACATATCATAAAATATGTCACAAAAAATAATTCCTCCAATTTTTCTACCCAAAAAATATCAAAATAAATAACAAATTATCCAATAATTCATTTTAAATCAGTTTAAAAAAATGTTTCATTTCAATTTTTATTTGTAGAATTTATTTTAATGTATATTCAAGTGAAACAAGAATTGGAATGTTTTGTGTAGCATTGTCTTGTTATTCTTAATATGAAAAAGTAAAGTATTTATGTATTCTTAAAATGGAATGTGTGTCACTTTTGTGGTGAGGAGAGGAATGTGTATAAAAAGAAATTACATACATAAAGCAAAATGAAAAATAAAGTGTTATTCCCTTTAAGTTAAGCTATGTGATCAATCAAACAAGGAAAATATTTTAGTTTGTTTTGCGTATGATAAAAGGTCCTATGAAGACCTATTTGTCCTTTCCACTCTATAAGTAACTGGGCCTTGCAGAGATATCTTTTTTGACGGGTACTGGGGCTACATCCCGAAAGAATTGGTGACGCTTCCAGCAGCCAAAAAATGACGAGTACTGGGGCTACATCCCGAAAGAACTGGTGATGCTTCCAGTAGCCAAAAAATGACGAGTACTGGGGCTACGTCCCGAAAGAACTGTTGACGCTTCCAACAACGAAAATAATCAACCAAGGTATTGAATGAGGCATTAGTGCTTCCCACACCTCCACCTATAGGGAAAGATGCCCTAAAATTTGACCAATAGGATACCTTCGTCTCATGGAGGCAGTCGAGTCTTTAGCTTCTTGGTAATTGGTTATCAGTACCGAGCACTATACAGGTTGGGTAGCCCCATATAGGACCGCACGCACTAAGACTAAGCCAAACCCCCTCTGAATCGGGTCTCTGTGATGCCTGGGTTGTCTTTTCCATGGACTGATTGAAGGATTTGAAGCACCCTAAAAGACAACTTCTATGTTTCAAAATGTAACATGACCATGGCGGCTTATTAGATGCCTACCCCCAATAGTCCTAACCTAAACTATAAATTATTTTGTGGCCCATGTGGGGAAATTTAGTTTGTTCAAGTTATGATTTCTTTTACGTGTCTTCCTTCACTTATGGTGTGAAAAATTAATATTAAATAAACTAAGTACAAAAGGTTTTTACACTTGATTCCCTTTGTTCAAAGTTTAGAGTAGCTTAGTGTTTGTAGTGAAATGTGTGTGTAAGTGACAGAGTGAACATAAAAAGTTTGTCGTCATGTGGATATTCGATGATCCTTTTCAAATTCATCTACTTACACTAAATTATGTTTGTTCCTTACCTGGAAATAAAATAATGTGTGGTTGATGGGCCACTTACTTCCTTCCTATTACACTATATGAGCCTAAAAAGGGAGATGAAAAACTGAGTGCTGTGAGAAAGATTTCAGATGCAAGCCCAGGATCATCTAAAAGACACAAGGGAAGCAGGGGCTACTCCCTTTCTTTAATAACACCAGTTCCTATTCCCAATGCTAATGAAGTAAAGATGCTTTGGTTAGTAAAAAATATGAGTGAATTATATGCCACTTATTTAGATGACACAAGGGAAGCAGGGGCTACTCCCTTTCTTTAATAACACCAGTTCCTAGTCCCAATGCTAATGAAGTAAAGATGCTTTGGTTAGTAAAAAATATGAGTGAATTATGGGCCACTTACTCCTTTGCTAATTAAGCTATTTGACTTGGGTAAAATAGCAAAACAAATTGAAAAAATGTGTGGATTATGGCCACTTACTTTTCCCCTTAATTAAGCTATGTGTGAAACGTAAAAACTTTAAAGTAAAGGCTAAGTAATTGGCCTACTAATACTGATTATTAAAACAATCTGAACTATATGGAAAAAAATTGCAGAGGTGAAGGCAATTCACCAAAGGTTTCCAGTCACCCATGAAAGAAAAATTACAATGATTGTTTTGTTCTCTGTAAACCGTGGGGTTAGGCTCTGCACAAGCGAGTGAACCGTGTGTCAATCTACAAGAAAATGATAAGTGTTAAGCCAAATTATAGATATTAAGAGTGAGAATGATTATAAGCAATATGCATTATCAATGTTCTAAATTTAAACTTATATGATTAAAGAACAACGTATTTTATAAATGATACTATACTATAAATAATTTGACTAAAATTTACAATCTCACTAAAACACATTAGTATTGAAGAACTAAAGGAAAAATTTATACCTTTTCCATAAATTCAGTTAAATTAAATGACATCCTAAGTAATAACACAAGGCCATGTGCAAGAAAATTAAAGTAGAGTATAAAGAAGTATCAGAGTACTTTGTAAAATAAATGTAGAGATAAAAAACTATACTAATTATATGTTATTAGTCAATCCAAAATGCATTATGTCATATTTTTTCTCAAAACTTTGGAAATGAGTGGATATTTATGGTAGGCATGTAGCTTGAATACAAAAGAGGAATAATCAAGAGACCAAGTCTACTAGAACCATTGTCCATACCAAGTGAGTGTTGGGAAGACGCCATAATGGATTTTATTACAATTATACCAAAGTATGAAGGAACAAATTTCATTATGTTTTTGGTGTTTTGACTCACAAAGTATGTCCACTTTTATAGAAAAGAAGCATCAAAATGGTTTCTGAAGAACAATCTGCAAAGTAAGAAAATCACTGTCAAAGTAGAAACCCACCACGAAAAGCATTGCAGAGATGATGAGCAAGAGACAACCTTTAGAATAGTCTCATTCACCCCTTACTACTCACTCAAATTTATTATGACACAAACACATAACACAAAAATGTCAAATGTAGGGCAAAAAGGAAAAAAACGTAACGGTATGATGTCATCCAAAAAATTGATATATATATAAGATAACTATCTTCGTCAATAAGAGAAAAATTGATAAAGCCAACGTATAAGATGATTCATCAATAGTATAATGATATATCTTATATATCGTTAAATCAATAAATCAGCACAAGATCCAATAAGACCCTTGGATAGTTGGTTCACTCATATTAATTTGGAAGTAGAAAATATTCAAATAAAAGAATTATATTTTTTGAGGCCTAGTTTAAAGAGATAATTATTTAGTATGACCCGTAATGAAATTGTAATGTTCCATCATTTAAATTATATATTTAAATATGATATAGATTTAATACATTAAATTTTTTATGATATATTCCATTAAATAAATTCAATAATTTAAAATTATAATTATCTCAATTTCACACACTAAATTAAAAAAATCTTAAAAAAAAAAATCTGATTAAATATAAAAAAAATTAATGCGTCAAAAAAATTATGATGCATTCCATTAAATAAACTTAACAATTTAAAATTATAATTATCTTAGTTTCACACTGAATTAAAAAATCTTAAAAAAAAATAACAACATTAAACTACATTTCATGTTAAAATTTATGATGAATTATATAAATATCATTAAACTCATCATAGAATTTAGGTAAAGAATTAAAAAATTAAGAAAAGAAACAACTCGTAAAATTTAATAATTTTAATAATTACCTTTTTAATTTTGGGCAATCTTTACAATATTTAACGAAGGAGGAATTGCACAGTATGAATCCTTAGTATCCTATCCATGTTGGAGAGGGAAAAAAAAAATTGTTCAAATTTGTAGCACTGTTCTACTGATTTCTCCTATTGATGGGGATGAACAAAAATGAGTCTAATCCTATATCCAATATAATTCTACGTATAATATTCAAAACTGTCAATGTAAGAAGTGTATGTATGAATTTGGGGTAATACTTTGAAAAACTAAAGGCACTGTTCTTTGTCTTGTAAACTTCACTTGATTTGTCTGTAGATCTTCCAGTGTACCATCCACCATAGTTGTAGACTTTTAGTGCCACTAGTAACCCAAAAATGTCTTTGCACCATCCACACTAGGGAAATAAGGTGGTTCAAAATATATCTGACGCAGGTCATCACAAGCACCTAGATATGATGGACCCTTCATTTCAATGCTACCCATGGCTGTTACTACCAGTTGCTGATATGAGAAGAAAAACCTTTTCACCGCGGCTTCTATTGTCTGGAAGGCCAATAGAACATGTATTGTTGCAACATGATAAGCACCTGAAGTGTTATGTGAGCGAAGTCCATGTGAATGAAACAAATGCATAAGTGCCTCCTGGAGCCTTGGTCCACCCTTTGGATCAGCCCCAACACCCATGACTTTGGGCACCAGATGCCTTAGTTAGTTGCATGCATTTGTAAGGTCTCTAAGGGGGGCAAACCGAAGGCAATATGCGCCTGCAAGCGTACTAGTGCTGCTAATTGCCAACTGGTGTTTAAGACAAAGGAAATCATCTGGGTCCATCACTAGAAGCAAATTCACAATTTCTGTGAGCATGTTCCACATCCTTTCAACCATCCAACAGTTTGTGGATGCTCCTACGAAATCCCCAGAGTCTATTCTTTCATATACTCTGTGCAACAATTCTTGGCCTACAAATACCCAGGCCTCAAAGATCTGGAGGACATTGCAAAGTTTGGCATCTTCTGGATTATGGAACGTTTTATGTTGTTTTAAAGAGTGCAAATATCTTGGCTTGCAGATTCTATCATATTCAAGAAGAGGCTTACCTGACATATTTGGTTCCCCCAGACCTAAAGTGAAGGGAGTCCTCTGCATATGGCCTTCAATGGCAAGCCATATTCTAGAAACCATAACTTCAACGCTTTTCCATGTACCCAAACGAGGAAGTAAGCTCTCTTCACTTGTTCTGCTAACCACAGGTAAAGCACCAGGTCTTTGCCATACCTCATGGAAAACTTTCCTAGCAATAACACCAATACTTACTGACAAGTGAAGAGTGGGAACCTGCTTGTCATTTTCACAAATCATTGAAATCAACTCAATCTGGGAACTAATTAAGGATTCAAGCCTTCTCTTCCATTCCTCTTTGTCAATGTAATTCCTTGTGTCATAGAGGACAAACGAAACAAACTGAAAAGTAATCTCCAATGACTGTAAGGCAGCCTTTACCAACCCCTCTCTAGACCAACCGGGCCATTCCTTGAATTTCCACATGGCACTGAGCTCGGGGAGATGCACATACTGATCGTAACCCGCACACTCCATGGGGGAGGGCTCTATGGACTCTTCAACAAAGGCAAAATAGTATTCCATTTATTTACAGGACATATTTTTCCCTGCAAACATACTAGGAGAGTAAAGACACTAATGCTCTCCATATACCATAATCTAAAAAGAACAACATAATAATAGAATACACACCAAAATCCATTTTAAACACTACAATTTTGAAAACTGGAATAATAAATGTTCTTAAATCCTTGATATATTTAAAAAGTTACATATAATATGTTATTGGACAGAAAACATATCTATTTTTTGCAACTCAACTTTTTCTGTAGATGATAAAAACTCAACACATAAATAATGAAAAGAGTTAAATAATGTCAAAACATAAATATATATTTTTTCAGTTAACAAAGTGAATAGATATAAGCTAAATATACGGTGGTTGGTGCACACATAAATACATCTTAGTGAAATATAATATACAACTTTAATTTTCATCTCCTTAACCCTGTAAGATGTATGTGCAAAAGTTACAAGAAGACTCGTACAAGCAATTTAGTGGATATTTGGTGTTTCCTCAGTTATGTTGTTCACAATCTGCTAGATGAAAGGCTCAATTGGAAAATTGATTGGGGTAAATTGAAGCAAAGAGGAGTTGATTGCGGCCTTTTCCGACCTGGTTATGAAAATTGCCTAATTGGGCTACCCTGCCATGGAAAGAATCTCATCCGGCTTATCCGTATATATGCTATCAGGTTTTGGTATAACTACATGGTTCTCAACAAAGCCAGCCCCTCATTAATAAACCTTCTTTACAATCCAATAAATATTTTTTAGAAGAAAATGTTGCCCTCTCTAATTGACTGCTATCCTTATGTTAAATGGAATTCCCCGCATCCAATATACCTGTTGGATACCTTAATATACAGTAGACATAAGCTCATGAGATGGAAACAAGTTTGGTTCAATAATACCGCACTACAAAGTGATTCTACAAAGTGATTTAAATCTCAAGGCCTTCAGTGTACTTACTTTTATGATTTACAAGATTATGATATAAATGTCATGGTCTTCAATGTAATTTTATAATTTTGAATTTGAAGTATTGAAATTACTCGAAATTCTACGATCAGTAAGATTTGAAGTCAGGACATAGCATAAATCTTACAATAGTGACGAGATATGGTAAAATTATATAGCTTTTCTTTTTGATAAATCTATTTTAAATATCGAAATTGGCAAACATTTGCTTCACTGATAATGGTGTTATGCTCTTCTACTAGATGGACGGGGACTAGACAACAACTATATTCGAACTATTTAAAAAAAAATTGTATTTAAATATACAAGCTCTCTCTCTTCACATTATATCAAACAAGGACAGAATCATTTTCTCTGCTAACTTGTCCCTTACAAAGACTTGTAAGCTTGTACTATAACTGTCAAATTCACTAATTCTTGGAAGCTCGTAATCATGTAATACAATTCACATATTTGCTCAATAAATATTGTTATAAAGAGACGGTTGTGTAGTTTGCAAGCGTTTTATACGAGATAGTTGCGATTAATAATCGATAAGGCTCTCCCCTACATATTCTTGTTGCATTTGGCATACTTTACTTCTATTATATAAGCTTTAAGCAAATTTTCAGGTCGAATGGTGGAATAAATTGCTTTATCTGCATATTCCTTCCTTTTGAAGTGTAGGATTTAGTTTCTGTGTTCTCTTAAATAGTATACATCAAGATTAAAACGACTTTGCAATTTGAACATAAACAATATGCTTTCGAGCCAGTTATTCTTTTTGATCATCGCCATATCCGAGTGGTGGATAATCTATTGAAATTAATGTATAAATCTATAGAAAATTTTGAATGCTTCCGAATCTTAAATGTCTTAAAGATTTAATTCAGATCCACCAGGAAAAAATGAAAAGATCTTTTATTTCACCCTCATCTGATAAGAAGCATCTTTACACATACGTTGGAAGAGATCTGTTGGAAAGAGGAGAAAAAATAAGAAGGATTACTAGTTAATCCTATTGACAGGATGCGTTGTAGAAATTTTGTTAATTTCAGTTTCTGTGACACATTGTCGCTACCTAGTCCCTGCCTACATACATTTCTTGTTCTCAAGAAATCTATTCTTGATTTCAAGAAAATAATTGCTGCGGTTTTCGAAGGATCAATACCATACCAAACCCTAGAATTGTGCTTAAGATATGAAAATTTATTATTACGCAGCTTCTATTTTAGATCAGTTCCATAAATTATAAGCTTGCTCTTCACTATATGCTTTTATATCGTCTTTAAATTTCTGCAAAATTTCATGGTGGGCGTCTAAAGATTTGATCTCTGAATTCGTTGTGTAAAATTTAGCAGGAGATTCCATAAGGTTTCAAGTTTCAACAGTAACATGTATATTCCTCAAAATAAGATATCAGCGGCCGTGCTATTGATCGGTTGCGAAAATTGAGATTAGGGTTTCTGAACTCTGAATAGTTAGGGGATGAAGGTACGCTTCCCTGTCCTTCGGTGAAAGGAGAAGGCGCGAATTACGTATGCTGACTCCAAGGATGAGTTAAATTTTCCATTGTGATTTCTCTCTATCGTTTCCCTAGGCAAGACAAAATATTACAAAACGAAACTCAATTAAACGGATAGATCCATCAATTATTTCTATATCAGAGAAGTTTTCCAAGACCAATGACACAAAATCAAGGAGAATTCCAACAATTTTTTTTAGCTTGTCTAGTGTTGTTTCTACACAGGATCACTGTGTTCGGCAATGCCGAAATTCGTTGCAGCCGAACCTGTGGTTCAAAAAGAGTTAACTATCCATTCACCTTCAGCGGCACTTGTCCATACATGCTGGATAGCCACTGCTTAGAAAGAGGTGATATATATTTGAGAGAATTTCGGGTTCTAGATTTTACTGATTCCAGCATCATCATTTAGTCGTGGCAAAGTGAAAATAAAAACCCAAATGCTATGAGGATTCAGATATCCTATCAATTTTCAAAGCACAATTTGGCCTTACGCGCAAGTCAAAGGTCGAAAGAGCGTTTGAAATACTTGTTTTGAAGCGCTGCATGCACTGTGGGGATCACTTTCTGTAACCTATGTTCGCCAAAGCTCCATAGTGAACTTGTTCAATGGTTGAATTGTCAGGATTTTGAATTGCCGGGATTTGAGCAGATAATGTATCGAGGATGGTTGGTAAGGCGTTTATGAGCCTCCATGCTGGGTTGGTAAATGTCATTAATACACCAAAGTGGAGGCCAAAGTGGAGGCGAGAAGCTTGGCGGGCAAGAACACGGCAGACGGCAAAGTCGCCAGAGCTACGTAACCTGTAATCGCCGGAGATGGATGCATGTAACATGCATGATCCATGGTCAGGCCCAAGTTTCCAGTTGTAATCAGGCGATGACGTCAAGAGGGCTATTAAGAAGGTGTAAGGACATAGCATTCATAATGCTATACAGGTGGAAATAGGAACTGCCCGCGTTTTTCAGGGCCGAACATTAGTATCCATTTCTCAGTATTTTCCTGGAAACAATAAACTGGATCGAATTTCAAATTTATCCTTCCTGTCGAGCGCAAATTTATTGACCACCATTTACTTTTTCACCATGTGTGCTTTTTTACTTTTTCATGTGTGTACCACCATTTACTTTTCATGTGTGCCATTTTACTTTTTCATGTGGACTACCATTTACTTTTTCATGTGTGGATGTTAAAATATTTTTTTTTCACTTTCTTTCTAAAGTCTTTTTTGAATGTTCAAATCTTTTTTGTTTTATTCGGTAATTTTTTGAAAAATGATGGTGACCACGAAAATAATAGTCATTATAGAATAAAATATAATAGTTAATTTGTCTAGATTCATAGCATTAAATGTATGTGATTTTGAGAAGATTTGACACCAGGGTTAAATTTGACGGGTGCCTTTACTTTTTATAGAACTTTTTATGACAGGTTTTATTTTTAAACTGGTTTTAATATTTATTTGTACAAATTTATATATTTGTTGTAAAATTTCCATGTTTTGTTTTACTAATCAATTTAAGTGTAATTGTTATACTTTTATTTGAGACCTGTTGATAAAACTTTTATGTGATTTTTACAGGTTGTTGAAATATTCAATCTTTTTTTAAGATAGAAATAGCGAGAAAATAAATGAAAAATAAGTATCTACATGTTTTGTAATTTTTTTTTTTTATTTAAATAAGAATATAACCAACTATATTTACTCTAATATTTATATATTAACAACTTTATAACTAACTTTAATTACTCTAATATTTATAGGTAATAACTTTTATAATTAATTATTAATTTATATTAATTTATTTTAATATATATTTATAACTATAAGTTTATAAAATGGTCCCCTTACTTTTATTTTAATTAAAATGTAACTAACTGAACTAACTTATTTATCTAAATATAGATTTTGCCCCTAATCCAAACCATCTAACCGTTTCCCAGTCAAATTTAGCCGTTAGACAATATAGTCGTTCCCTGGTCAAGAAATATAGCTATTGGACGTTCTGCTCTAACTATTTAATATGCTAAGCTAGATTTGATTCTTCAACTTGTCTTGACGATGAACCACACTGGTTGATTCAAAATGCGTCGACAAATTAAATATCATGTGATTTACGTGGAAAAATTTCTCATAAACAAAAATAGATATTATAGAGTGAAAAAAATATATTCATAATTAAAAATAGTGAAGGTAAATATTGTTGCAATTAAAATTAGACAAAAAAATAGTTATGTGATATAAGTATTCACTAAAATACGCAACGAGTAACTGTTGGCATTAATTAGATAGTTGATTTGGTACTTAATTATTGTCCAACCCAAATATTTTATAACACCCTCCAATGATTCTTATATATATATATATATATATAGTCTATATATATATATAATATAATGTTATGTCTCATTATTTTTATTTTTTTATTTCAATTAAATGTAAATTTAGATATTAAATATAAAAATTAATGTTTCAGAGATTTAATTTAAAAGATATTTAAAACGATGAAAAAACACCATTTTTTAAAATTATATAAATTTAAGATTATCTTCAGCTTAGCTTGGGCAATGGTGTATTACCAACTACAAAAATGGGTCTATATAAACGTAAGGGACATACCATCTTTTGACAATACAAGTGTTGACAAAATGTGTTAGCCTTGGCTATTTCCTTTTGCATTGAAATCGTCCTTCCTTTCTAATCCAAAGGGAGGGTGAGGCTGTGGATTTCTACCCACTTGGATTTCTGAGTTTTTCCATGCCATTGTATTTGAAGATCCAACTAGATTAGTTATTGACCATGGTTGATTTTCATAATGAGACAATCGTTATCACAATGCGATGTTAGGCCATGGTTAACAATGGTTAATGATGGTTGACCATCATTGACCATGGTTGACCATGGTTCATATATGGTTGATGTTCATATTGAGACAATATTTATCACAATGTCACGTTGGACCATGGTTGACCATGACTAACCATGATTTACCATGGTTGATTTTTATATTGACCATGATTGACCACCATAGACCATCATTGACCATGATTGATTTTAAGATTGAGACAATCTTTATCACAATGCGAAGTTGGACCATGGCAGACCATGGTTGATTTTCATATTGATAAAATCTTTGTCACAATGTTATCTTGGACCATGGTTGACAATGTTTGATTTTCATATTGAGACAATCTTTGTCTCAATGTGACATTCGACCATGGTTGACCATGATTATAAACCCAAGGGAATTCAATATTAAACCCAAAGGAATTCAATATTAAACCCAAGGGATTATTATTATGAACCCATGGTTGACCATGATTAATATTATAAACACTAGGGATTCATACTAAAATCCCAAGGGAATAATATTAAACCCAAGGGAATAATATAAGCCCAAGATATATCAACCCAAACATAAATATTAAAAACCATTAAATAAACATGGTTGACCATGGTTTATTTTCATATTGAGGCAATCCATGTCACAATGCAATATTGGAGCATGCTCGACCATGGTTGATCGTGATTGATTTTCATATCAATACAATCATTGTCACAATCAGAAGTTGGAACATGGTTGACCCAAGGTAATAATAAACCTTAGGTATTAATACTTCAAACCCAATGGATTATAAAACCAAGGGAATAATATAAACCCAAGGTATATTGACCCTAACATAAATATTATAAACCCTAAAATAAACATGGTTGACTATGGTTGACCATGGTTGATTTTCATATTGAGACAATTTGTGTCACAATGCGACATCGAAGCATGCTCAACCATGGTTGACCATGATTTATTTTCATATCAAGACAATCATTTTCACAATCACACGTTTGACCATGGTCAACCATGGTTCATTTTCCTATTGAGACAATCTTTGTCTCTATGTGACGTTGGACCATGGTTGTCATAATGTGATGTTGGACCATGGTTGACCATGATTTATTTTCATATCAGGATAATCGTTGTCACAATCACACATTTGATCATGGTTCATTTTCATACTAAGACAATCTTTGTCTCTATGTGATGTTGGACCATGGTTGACCGTGGTTGACTATGGTTGATTTTCATATTGAGACAATCTTTCTCACAATGTGACGTTGGACCATGGTTGATTTTCATTTTGAGACAATCTTTGTCACAATGTGGTGTCAGATCATGGTTTTCATATCAAGGCAATCGGTGTCACAATCACATGTTGGACCATGGTTGACCGAAGGGAATAATAAATCGTAGGGGTTAATACTAAAAACGCAAGGGATTATAAACCACGGTTGGCCATGGTTGACCATGATTAATATTATAAACCCAAGGGATCATAAACCCAAGACAATATTATGAAACCCAAGGGAATAATATTAAAACCAAGGTATAAAAACCCCAATATAAATATTATAAACCATAAAATAAACATGGTTGACCATGGTTGATTTTCATATTGAGACAATCTTTGTCATAATGTGATGTCAAACCATGGTTGCATGATTTACCATGGTACATCATGATTGATTTTATAAAACATTGTTGACCATGTTTGATCAAGATTGATATTATAAACCCCGGGGAATAATAAACCCTAGGGATTAATAGTAAAATCCTAAGGGAATAATATTAAACTCAAGGGAATAACATAAACCCAAGGTATATCAACCCTAACATAAATATTATAAACCCTAAAATAAACATGGCTGACCATGGTTGATTTTCATATTGAGACAATCTTTGTCACAATGAGACATTGGAGCATGCTTGGCCATGGTTAACCATGGTTGGTTTTCATATTAAGAAAATCGTTGTTACAATCATAAGTTGGACCATGGTTGGCCCAAGGGAATGATAAACCCTAGGGATTAATGTTAAAAACCCAAGGGATTATAAACTGAAGGGAAAATATTAAACCTAAGGGAATAATATAAACCCATGGTTTGTCAATCCTAAAATAAATATTATAAACCCTAAAATAAACATGTTTGACCATGGTTGCCCATAGTTGATTTTTATATTCAGATAATTTGTGTCACAATGCGACATTGGAGCATGCTTGACCATGGTTGACCATGATTGATTTTCATATCAAGACAATCATTGTCAAAATCACACATTCGACCATGGTTGACCATGGCTCATTTTCATATTGAGACAAACTTTGTCTCTATGCGACATTAGACCATAGTTGACCATGGTTGACCATGGTTGTCACAATGTGATGTTGGACTATGGTTATTGACTGTGGTTGACCATGGTTGACCATGATTGACTGTGGATAGCCATGATGGGTTTTCATATTGAGACAATCTTTCTCACAATGTGACGTTGGACTATGGTTGATTTTCATATTTAGACAATCTTTGTCACAATGTGGCATTGAACCATGGCTGACCATAATTGGCCATGGTCGACCATGTTTGACCAATATTGACCATGATTGACCATGATTGACAATAGTTGAGCATGGATGATTTTCATATTGAAATAATCTTAGTCACAATGTGACGTAGGACCATGGATGACCACGATTATAAAACCAAGGGATTTATATTAAACCCTAAATTTAATATTAGAAATCCTATGAATAATATTATACCCGAGGAATATGAACCCTTAGATTGGTAAACCCAAAAAAATAATAAACCCAAAAGATTAATAATAAAACGCCAAAAAATTATAAACCCAAAAAGATAATATTAAACCTAAAAAATAATATTATAAATCTAAATTATATAACATTAAATAATATTATATTATAACATAATTATAAACATTTACATTAATTTTATAAACATTTAAGACTAATCATTATAAATGTTTAAATAGTTATCAATATATTTTTAATATTTCATTATTATAATATGTTAGTTTAAATATTATATTAACATAATTATAATTATTAAATTCAATTATATAATGTTTAATATGATTTACTATATAAATAATTGGTATTATATTCACTTATATCATGTTTAGTCTCATATTTTATAATTGGAGATTTTATATATTATTATTATTATAAAGTAGATATTTTAGATATCTACTTATTATTAATAATTATAATTAGATATCACATTATGAAATTTGTGATCTTCATAAATTCACGTCGTGTATAAATAGTATTGCAATAGTAAGGTTATTTATTCCTTTAAGAAGAAAATACGTAAAATAAATTTAAATCAAATGCATAGTATATATTAAACCTTACAAAATTTTCAATAATTTTGACCAATATTATTGAATATTAAAAGTGTTTATCAACCATGCCAATAATAAAATTAATAACACCTCTAGTATCACACATGTATTATTCATTTGTCATTCAAATTGCTTCGGTTGTTTTTAAAAAATTATAACTTAATTATTTATTTATTATATAAAATTTTAATTAAATATTGTGATCAAATTTAATTACTATTTAATTTACTTGTTTTATAGTTATTAAACCATTTATAAATATAAACTAAATTATAAAAGCATTTTTGGCATGATGTGATTTATAGATTTGCAAGATCGTTGATTATTTGGACTCGAAAGGTCAATAAACACTTTAATGATGTTTAACAAAGGGTAACCGATTTTTGTTTTAATGAAATTGATGAATATTTCTTGGGAGTAGAAAATATCAAACATCATCTTTATTATCCCTGCGGCTGCTGGTATAATGTATTCAAAAATGCTTTGAATTATCCATTAATTTAGTTGACAAAAAATAAAACCAAAATTTCATAAAGTAAATATTAGGGAAAATAAATAAATAAATAAATTATATATATTATATTTATATATTATATATATATATATATATTTTTTTTTTTTTAATTTTTTTTTGAATTTGATTGGTACATAGAATTTTTTTTTTTTTATTTTTTATTTTTATTTTATTTTTTCTAAATCAGTACTAATTCTATTAAAATAAAAAGTAAAAATATTTACAATGAGGGCTACGCCTCAAAGGGCCAGTTTCCCGGCCCTTAGCAGAAAGGCTATTAACCAGAGAGAGACCTCTGTGCCTGTGAGAGAGAAGTTTGAACAGGACAGCAGAGGGATTGAAGTCATTACAAAAAAGCTTCTTGCTTGCAAGGGATGCCAAGCAGAGGAAGCCAACCACCAGAATTTTCCAACTAGTCACGAGAGCGGGTGATTCAGCAAAAAGCAAACATGAGCTGAGGTCGGCCTCAGCATTACATTAGACATATCCGAGAGGGAGAAAGAAGCTAGCTGAAGAGAGGAGAAGAGAAACAAAAAACCAAGCAGAAACCTCAACCCAACTGAAGAGAAGCTTACTCGCCCGAGGTCTGTGGGTCGGAGCGCATGACTGTCTGCAATTCCGGAGCTGCTGGCTGAGAAGCTTCATCTTCTTCAAAAGCGGCTTCCTCAGACTGATTGATCAGGTGCAGGATGCCGAAGTTGTGCTGAACCGGACCGCAAGCCACTACCTCGTCTTCCTCCACAGTTGGCTTGCAAAAATCCTCAGCATTCTTCGGAGAATCTTCCTGCATGTGCATGGCTGTTGGATTAGGATTAATCTCAGCCCCATGCGAGAGGCTCTCCTCAGGGGACGGGGTAGTGGAAGAACTGATAGGTTCAACAGGCACATCTGCCTCTTCAGAAACCATGATAGTCGTGGTAAAAGTAATGATGGGCTGATTGAGTCGGCTCCGAAATGTGAAGCACGAGTTCTGGAAAGAGGAATTGGGCGCAGGCCTGGAGGGGGTGGGCGGAGGCGAAGACGGGGAGGAGGAGGAGATGGGAATTATCAACGGAGAAGGAGAAGGACGAGAGCGACCTCTGGAGGCCGAGGAGCTTCCTCTGCGAGGCACGTCGCGGCTACGAGTCATGGCTTCCTCGGAAGTCTTACTGTGGGAGCTTGGTTGAATGCCAATGAGAGACCAGGGAACAACAAACGCGGAGGGATCGACCTCTGGCTGAGCGGAGCGGAGATTGAACTGACGGAAGGAATGTTGCAGGGAAAGTCTGCAACTGGGCGAGGAGAGGTCCATTATATCGCTGGTGGGCTGCAAGGTTGAGCCGCGGAGCGACATTAATTCACCTGCAAACAATTGAATCGCGTTAATGCCCGAAGGGACCTCCGCGGAGTGAATCAAGATATTACAATGAATGGCATCCATCGAGAACTGGGATTAATTAAACTCGGCAACGTCCGTCCAGGTGCCATTCCGGCGGCCTGACACAGGGCACGTATGAGTGTGAGGTGTCAACACTATTCGATCACCCGGATCCGGGGGATTGGTACATAGGATTGGAGTCTTATTAGGTAATTATTATTTTGTCATCGGATTGTATGGAGTACTCCTGTCATGTGAAAGCAACATAAATATGATGAGACTTATCACGGTTGGAAATGCAAATAACCTCATCCAAGAGGGAAAGCCATATTTCCTGTGCTATAGGGTATTGAATGCTTTGACAGTGACCGTGATAGTGGAGGATTCAAGAATGTAAATACATGAGCATGGTTTACCATAAAGGAAAGGTCATCCATCCCACGTTGTGTGCATCAGGAAGGGTCATCCATCCGGCCGCCATGTACTACAGAAGAAAAAATGCATTACTAACTCTAAGGTGCTTGCCAAAGTAGCAAGACAAGTTCCAAACATAGGCCACTCTTGGGGTCACCTCAATCATTATATTTATTCTTTACTAACACCTCAAGTTGTTGTTGGGCTATGCGTTGGTGGATAGGAACACTTCCAAAGAAGAGATTCTTCTTGAATTGAATGAAATATAGGTGTTAGTGCACTCGATGGACCAAAGACTAGAGAAAATTGAAGGTTGCCTTGACTTACCCCGTGCTCTAGATTGTTCTCCAAGAGATTATGGGGATCCTATCCATGTGGAAGCCTCAAGCTCTAGAAAATATTGAATGTTAACTATGTTCTCTGGTTATTTACTATCAAGTCCTAGTTACTTTGTTTTTTTTCTTGAGTATAACCCTAGAGGCCACTTATTTCAAACAAAGTTTTTGGTTTTTTGGTACACTATTACTAAAAATTTTGTGTGGCTCTTAAAGAAAATGAAATTTTATGCCTCGCCTAGTTTCCCTACTGGAAGACCAAGATATATTTCAATTTATTATAGTTATTAGAAATAATGAAAAAACTTGTACTTAGAAAAAATAATTACAAATAAGAAATAAATTACAATTAATTTTATTATGAGCTACATGTGTAATTCTTTCGGTGTTCAACCTTTAGCTGACATGTATCCATTTTATTGCATTGAGACACACATTCAATAGGCTAGTATGAGGAAAATGTATAATTTCTTTTGTGATCAACCTTGGGATACTTCAGTACCTCAACCATAAATATTTCTAGATTATGAACTCCTCTCCACAATATTTTCTCCTTTAGAGTAACTCTATTTTATCTCACTAGCATTGGATTTTAGTTAAAATCGAGTTTGTATGTATATCGGGTTCAAATTTGAATTCATCATTACCCTCTAAGAACCCTTTAGCCTCTGATAGAGGGGTATACAGTAGTATACAATTTTTCCCATATAAATCAAATTAAAATAAAAAGTTGCTTATCAAATTTGAAAAGAAAACCATTTCTAATTTTTTCACTTGAAGGATAAAATTTACTTTATAATATGTTTTACCTGTTATTATTTTTGTATTTTATATATTTATATATATATAATATATATAATATATATTATATATATATATATTATATTTATATATATATATATATAAACAATTAGAAAAATGAATTCTAACAATTTCTCTCCATATCTTGATAATTTATTACAGTTGTGTCTTAGTAATGGGAAATGAAAATCAAAACTTTGGTTGTGGTGAAATCTTTTGTTATTCTTAGATAAAAACAATTTCAATTCGAATCAACACGTTAGCCTCTTAGTGTTTGGATTTAAAAATGCAAATTGTCTTACATCTTACTCTTTGATTGCATTTACTACTTTCTTAACTTTCTTGCATTTATGAATATCACCTGCATGTTTTGTTTATGCGTATTTATTTTGAAGATATGACAACAAATGCTTGTGATTAAAATTGATTAAATCGAGCTATGATTCCTTATTATCCCATTTTCAGTGTTCATTCATTTTGTGTTGATTAAAAATAATTTTAGTTCTATGTTCTTTTACCAATGGTGTCATGCATAGGAATGCATATGTGCACTAATCATTGACTCCATAATTCTTATGAAAAAATATTCTTGTAAGTTATATTTATTTTATGGAAAATTTTGTTATTGTTGGTTTGGTTTTAAATAATTGTTTTTTTTTTCTTTACTGGAAATTACAATGATAACTATAAAATAATACTCTATCTTTATTTTTATTTTTTTAACTCATTGCAATTATGTGAATAATTGAGACTTGTAGGAAAGAAAAACAATTTCACTGTACTGAGGAATGATATCCATATTAGATGAAAACGTAAATGATTCTACTGAATTTCCTCCATATGATTCCTATATATATTATAAGTAAATGATCCAATGAAATTCTCCCCATTTGATTCATGTGTAGAGCTTAAGTAAATATATATGATTTCTATATGAATTGTAATACATGGGAACCAATGTCATCTATATACACTCCTTGAAATGTACTTAAATTTTATGTTTTAAAGATCCTTGAAATGTACTTAAGGTTCATTATTTAGGGGAGTTTTGTTAGATTTCACAACTTATTACAATTAAAAATTGTGATGATTGCTCATACATATCAAATTTTTAAACTATTTCTTTTTATATAAAAATAATAATTTTTTTTTATTGTGAATATTAAAAATCCAAAATTTAATTAATCTTTCAATTTGAAATGTGAACTTTCTTTTCAAATTTCATGCTATACAACTCCTCCACTTTAAAAACCCAATCTAACGTGATGGTATCCTTTGCATGGGGCAAATTGAATTACCCTTATCCTCCAAAAATATCTTTATAATATTCAATAGCATAAAGTATGTATGGTGTTGAAATCTTTATCTACATCCCTATTTTGTGAATAGAAAAGCAATGAGGAATCTCATGTGAAATTGTTTTAAATAAAAATAAAAATAAATATTATCAAAAGAATATATAGTAAGTATTGCATGATTGTGCAGAGGCACATAACGTTGATATGCATAAATTACAAGCCTTCATCAACCGTCAATTGGTTTGATCATTAAACTTCATAAATTCATAATTAAGCTAGTATACCGAGAGATTTAGTCCACATCGTATTAAAATATACGAGACAGATTGTACAGTGATATACAGAGATTATAAGCGTGCATCCATCGTCAATGGATTTCATCGTTCAATCCTTTTATAAATTCAGAATTAAGATATTCTCCAGTCGTTATTCAGAGTTGTATGTCATCCATCCAATTTTTTTTGCATAATATTAAAAAATACGAGGCCTATCATGAGTCTTTCGGTATTCCTGTAACTTCCATAATAGGCAGTGTTTTGCAAAGACAAAACCATTATGGCCGGCTGATTTAGATCAATACCAATAGCAGGTGTTCACAAAACATATGAATGATGTATATGCGTGTTTGTATACTAGTGTTACACATGCAATAATTTGGTCACAAACTCCATAGCCAATGCGATTAGAGGAGCTGATACTTGAAGGACTAGAAAGAGGAGAAGCAACACAAATACAAGGAGACTCAGTACCAAAGCCAAAGGAACGATGGCAAAGACGGGTATGGTGTTAATCAATATTTTCTACAACCATAACAGAAATTTACAAACGTCTGAAGCATAAGTAACAGACCACTCCTCCCACTTCATCCAGTGCTGTGGAAGCAAGTAATTTGTTTCTTATAGTGTCAACTCCTGAATCTGTTTTCTGCGAATCCACTCTACTTCGACCACCTGCAATGGAAGTGTTTTTGAAAATAAACATTAAACTATAATCTAGATTTCATACCCACAAACGGCTAGACATAGAAGTAATGCTTAGTTAGATATCTATTTATGAAAAGTGGAAAGTTCTAGGTGATCTGATCAAAGTACCTGAGCCAAAATGGTTGTCACTAGATCTCGTGGCTTTAACAACAGTTCTTTTCAAGATGATCCTGTACTGAATTTGGGAATTAGCTTGTGACGTCTCACGAACTGATCTTCCGAAGTTTGTTTGCAGAGGCAATAACCCGCATAGACCTTCTGCTCCGTGGACAACCCCACTAACTTTGGCCATGGCAGTAGAAGAACCAATCTCACCTGATCTCTCCAACAAGGAACTCAGTGGAGTAATTTCAGCTCAAATTCAATTGTTATCCAACCTCAGGACTCTGAATCTGAGCACCAATCTTTTTTCTGGCCAGTTCCAGCTCGCCATTTTCAATCTCAGCAAAATTCAATCGCTAGACATCAGCTGGAACGAATTCCTCCCACATTTTCTCGTCGGCGTCTCGCAGCTCGACCTGATGTGGAAAGGAAACAAATAACTAGCAGCTGCAAGAAAATATTGGTTGAGCAGTAAATATAATTTCGAATTTTTGATGCGGAATGGCAATAAGCAACAAATAACTAGCAGTAAATATAATTTCAAATTTCAAATCTCGAGTGGTAAATATAAATTCAAATTCGTTTGTCATCCGTATTTATAGGGTATTCCTGCTCGAAAAATGGAACCATCGTAAAACACGGAGTAACATGCACGCTCAGCGCGTCGCATTCAGATACGTCTCCGAATGCATAGCATGGTTTTATGTGTGGTGGGAATGGTCAGCATGGCATCCAGTACGGTTAGATATTGTCTTAAAAACATTAAATACCCAATAGCATAGGATTTTTAGGTTGCCAAATTTAACCCTGGCCTAAGATGATGGAAATTGATTTCCATAGTAGGGATAGAATTCGAAAAATTGTCGTTAGAGTGATTTGCCTATATTTTTTTTTCCAAATGATATAAACGGGTATTAAAGTTGCACTGACCATAAATTTAATAGGTGTTTGATATTTGAAATTCCTACCCTACGCGCTACAACCCGTCAAATTCCACGCCTACTTATATTGTCTGTGTGTACGCGTTTCTCGAGGGTGGACTTGACAATCTGTGTGTCTTACATCTAGATTTTTGAAGGCGATATTGTTGGATAGATGCCGAGACTGAATCTGCCCATAAAAATGAAGGGTCCTTGAATACGATTGCAGTTTATGTGACTCTTGGTTTTTAACTCGGGAGAGATGAACGCGGACTGGCTATGGTGGTGCCTGTGGGTTTTTTTTTTGCCTTTCTTACCCGGTCGATGCCGCCACGGATTCAACGGATGCTCAGGTGATGGGTGAAATGGCGAAGACTGTAAAGGTCGATAGCACCTGGACGGGCAACGATCTATGCAACGGGTGGACGGGGGTTTCCTGCTCGAAAACAAAAGTGACATGGATCAACATTCAGGGGATGAATTTGGAAGGGACACTGCTGGGGGATTTCAACAAGCTGAGCGCACTAACCTCACTTAATGTTAAGGATAATTTGTTGTCAGAGCCGTTGCCAAGTTTCAGTGGATTGTCGAATTTGCAATCAGTGTTTATGGGCAACAACTCGTTTGATACCATAACGACAGATTTCTTCGACGGGCGCACGAATCTACAAACATTCGTGATCGACGATAATAGCCTGCTGGCGGCGTGGTTGATCCCAGCAGGGCTTGCAAACGCTGTGGCTCTCACGTCGTTCAGTGCCAACAACACCAGTATTCATTGCGAGCTACCGGAGTTTTTGGGCAATGGGACAATGAAAGGGTTGCAGACGCTAAAGTTGGCTTACAATTATCTGAATGGGTCGATCTCAACTTCGTTTAAGTTTTTGAGTTTGCAAGTAATGTGGCTGAATTAACAGAACGACAATCTTATCCAAGAATTATGTGTTTCATAAGATAACGAAACACATTGACGCAAGGTTTCATTACATCAGGGAATTGGTAAACAATGGAGAAATTGTTTTACAACATTGTAGGACTCAGGAGCAGGCTGCAGACATTCTGACCAAGCCATTGGACCAAAAAATTTTCGAATTTTTGAGGAAGTGTCTGGGTATGACTGAATGCCCAGCAATTGAAATTAAAGGGGAGTATTGAAATATTAATTTCAACTTGTCGTGCACCAGCATTAAAATGGCGACCATAAAACCATTCCCGAAAACCACTGAACCTCATCGGACCGCGAAGTGGTATTCCCTCAAACTCACCCAATGCAATCAATTTTTTATGCGTGTCCAATGTACTTTTTCAAAACCCACTTTTCATCGGGACGTAAAGTTCGGTAGAAATGGGCCTTCCGATATTGACCACATCCGTCCGATTGATAGGAAGGCAGACCACCAGTGATTGAAATTAAAGTTGCATACAGGCATGCACCATGGACATAACATGAAGTTTTCATTTTGACTGCCAGTAAAATCATAAATGAAATTTATTACGGGATAGTAAATGTACGCAAGCTTTTAATTTTTTTTTTTTTTTTTTTTTTTTTTTTTTTTTTTTTTTTTTATGTACGAGAAGTATGGGTTAGTAAACAGATGTAAGTTTTTTTTATTGTTGCATATGTAAGGTAATATTTTTTTTTGAATTGACATTGTATTAAAAAAAAAATATTGTGAAACGCACAGCAGTGCGAATATAGAAAAATAGGGGGCAACATGAAACTTTTTTTTGGAGGGCATATGCATTGAAACGCATAGCAATGAAATGTATTGTGTGACGCAGTAGCATGAATGTGAAGAATGTAAAAATTTACACAACAGTGTATTTTTCAGCAAGAAAGAGAGTATTGTTTTTATTGCAAAGACAAAGTATGTTTTGTTTTAACTGCATTTGAAAAGTTCTTGGAGAATCCCTCTGTGTGAGGAAGATTATTGTATCAGCAGTTTTTGATTATTGAATATAAGTTTTTTCTGTTGTGAATGTGATACACTCTGTTCTCCCAAAGCAATTTAACTTCCCTGTGCTAAGATCCTGGAGATAAAGAGAGCATTTTCTCTGTGTTCAGTTAATTTGTTTTTGGAATTTTACCAGAAAAATTCCCAACAGTGGTATCAGAGCTTGTTCAGGCTCTTTGAAGGTGTCAAAGAAGCTGAAGGAAGGATTTTTTTTTTTTTTTTTTTGCTGCGACAGTTTCTCAGCAGAGTGAAGCCAGTCAAGAAAGGATCCAGGTATTTCACAAGTTAATATTTGTGTTGGTGTTGAAGAAACAATCAGTTATTTTAAAATACAGAGTCAAGTATTTGAATCATAGTTTAGAGAGCAAGAATGGCTAGCACTAGCACTAGAATGGGTATGTTCAATACTCAGCTCCCACAGTTTAATGGAAAAAACTATGACTATTGGGCAATAACCATGAGAGCCCTGTTTGCCTCGCAAGATTTATGGGAATTAGTTGAATATGGGTTTGAAGAACCACCAGATGAAAATGAGTTTAACGGATTAACTCAGGCAAAGAAAGATCTGTTGAAGAGCAATAGGAACAAGGATTCCAAAGCTTTAGTATTTTTGTATCAAGCAGTGCATGAGAGTGTGTTTCCAAGGATAGCAACAGCCAAGACATCCAAAGAAGCATGTTAAACTCTCAAGACAGCCTATCATGGCATGGAGAAAGTGAAGACAACAAAACTATAGTTGCTGAGGAGAGATTTTGAAAATATTTGCATGAAGGAGTCAGACAATATTGACTCCTCCTTCACACATGTAATTGGAATGGTCACACAAATAAGATCTCATGGAGAAACTCTTTAAGAAAGGAGGATTGTGGAGAAACTATTGAGGATCCTACCCGCAAAGTTTGATGTGATTGTCACCACCATAGAAGAGACAAAGGATCTCTCAAACTTTTCAGTTGATGAACTTCATGCATCACTGATAAAACATGAGCAGAGGTTGAGTAGAAATGAAAACTCATCTCTAGAACAAGCCTTCAAGACCCAAATGTCTTTTGGAAGAGGAGGAGGTCAAGGCAGAGGAAACAAAAGAGGAAGAGGCAGAAGCCAAAACAAAGGTGGAAGAAACAGTCCAGCGAATGCTCAAGGAAGAGGCAGTAATCCAAATCAGAACCAAGGCCAAGGAAGCAGCCAACAAAGTGGACATCATCATGCTCAAGGAAAAAGGTATGAAAAATCCAATGTCCAATGTTATTATTGTAAACAATATGGGAATTATGCAAATGAATGTAGGAAGAAACATCATGATATGAATAATAGATCTAGTGCAAATATCACTAGAGAAAATATCGGCCAAGATAATGTATTATTAGCTTGTAATATGGCTGAAACAAACAGTGAAGACATATGGTTTTTAGAATCCGGTTGCAGCAACCATATGACTGGAAACATAGCTCTGTTTTCTGCTTTAGATCAAAATGTGAAATAACAAGTCACACTTCGGACTGATAGTAAAGTTTCTGTTATGGGTAAAGGAGAAGTTAAAATATTTACAAAGAAAGGTGAAAAGAAAACCATAGCAGATATCTATTATGTTCCTGGAATGAAGTGTAAACTCTTAAGCATTGGGTAGCTTGTTCAAAAGGGGTACAATGTTTTCTTTGGGAATGATGTATGCACCATCATGGATAGAGCACCCAGTAAAATATGTATTGCTGAAGTGAAGATAGTGAGGAACATGATGTTCCCTCTTAGAATAAAGGTAGATTTGAAAAATAAAGAAGTAATAGTAGCAGTGACACAAGAGGCTTTCCAAAGCGTACCAAAGGATGAAAATCGGTTGTGGCACTTGAGATTTGGACATCTCAACTTTGGAGGTCTTAACTTGTTGGGTAGAAAAGGAATGGTAAGAGGATTACCATTGATAGAGAAAACAGACAGCCTTTGTGAAGGTTGTATCTTGGGGAAACAACACAGAGAAAGTTTTCCATTAGGGAAAAGCATAAGGGAAAAGGCACCCTTAGAGATTGTTCACTCAAATGTATGTGGACCGATGCAAACTCCATCACTAGCAAGCAGCATATATTTTCTAACTTTCATTGATGATTTTACTAGAAAAACTTGGGTTTATTTTCTAAAGAACAAAAGCGAAGTGTTTGAAAAATTTCGAAATTTCAAAGCACTTGTAGAAAATTAAAGTGGGCTGCATATCAAAGTTCTAAGAACTGATAGAGGAGGTGAGTATATATCCAAGGAATTCCTACAGTTTTGTAGAGAAAATGGAATTCATAAGCAGCTTACAGCTAGGTACACCCCACAACAAAATGAAGTTTCTGAAAGAAAGAATAGGACCATCATGGATATGGCGAGGAGTATGTTGAAGGCAAAGCATTTGCCAAATGACTATTGGGCTGAAGCTGTAAATTGTGTAGCATATATTTTGAACAGGTGTCCTACAGAAGCAGTGATGAACAGAGTGCCGGATGAAGCATGGAGTGGGAGAAAGCAAGGAGTCACCCACATGAAAGTTTTTGGATGTGTGGCTTATGCACACATTCCAGATCAGCTAAGGAGGAAGTTGGACAACAAAGGGGAG
>APFE030216955.1:85434-96354 GCA_000404065.3 Pinus taeda | reverse complement strand
ATGCAATTAAGGATAAGAAATGGATAGAAGCTATGGATGAGGAGATCAATGCCATAGAAAGAAACAAGACATGGGATTTGGTTGAACTACCAAAAGGTAAAGAAGTCATTGGAGTTAAATGGGTTTATAAAGCCAAGAGTAATGCTGAAGGCAAAATAGAAAGACACAAGGCAAGACTTGTTGTCAAAGGATACAAGCAACAGTATGGGAGAGACTATGAGGAAACTTTCGCACCGGTTGCAAGAATGGAAACTGTGAGAGCAGTGCTATCCATAGCAGCACAAAATAAGTGGAAAGTTTACCAAATGGATGTGAAGTCAGCGTTCCTAAATTGAGTGTTAAAGGAAGATGTTTACATTGAACAACCTCTAGGCTATGAAAAGAAAGGCCAAGAGCACAGAGTGTGCAAATTGAAGAAAACTCTTTATGGGTTGAAGCAAGTACCAAGAGCATGGTACAACAGGATAGATTCCTATCTACAGGAAAGTGGATTCGAAAAATGTGAGGGAGAACCCACCCTCTACATCAAAGAAAATGATGGTAAAATTTTAATTGTTGTGTTGTATGTTGATGATGTTATTTTCACAGGTAATGATGATCATCTCATTGAAAACTTCAAAACAGTCATGAAAGAGGAATTTGAGATGACTGACATGGGTTTGCTGAGATACTTCTTAGGAATAGAAGTAGATCAAAATGAAAATGGGATTTTTATCTCATAGGCGAAATATGTGAATGAAGTATTGGAAAGATTTAATATGCAAGAGTGCAAGGCAACAATCGCTCCCACAATAATGGGATTAAAACTCAGCAAAGAGGACAGCAGCAAGGATTTTGATCCTAGCCTGTACAAGAGTATAGTTGGCAGCCTTAGGTATTTAACTGCAACTAGACCTGACATAATGTTTGCTGTTAGTTTAATTTCCAGATTCATGGAGAGGCCAAAAGAAGCACATTGGCAGGCAACAAAAAGAATTTTGAGGTATGTTAAAGGTACAAAAGGATTTGGCATTTTATATACTATCTCCAAATGTTCAGATTTAATTGGATACACTGATAGTGATTGGGCTGGAAGTGTAGATGATCGGAAAAGCACATCTGGTTATGTTTTTCACATGGGTTCAGGAGCTATTTCATGGGCTTCTAAGAAACAACTTATTGTAGCGTTGTCTACAGCAGAGGCTGAATATGTGGCAGCTACAGCAGCAGCATGTCAAGTAGTTTGGATGAGAAGAATGTTAAGGAGCTTAGGCCAAGAGCAGGCAAAAGGAACGGTGATTTTTTGTGACAATAGATCAGCTATTGCATTATCCAAGAATTCTGTGTTTTAGAAGAGAACGAAACACATTAACACAAGGTTTCATTACATCAGGGAATTGGTAAACAATGGAGAAATTGTTTTACAACATTGCAGGACTCAGGAGCAGGTTGCAGACATTTTGACCAAGCCATTGGACCAGAAAAGTTTCGAATTTTTGAGGAAGTGTCTCGGTATGACTGAATGCCCAGCATTTGAAATTAAAGGGGAGTGTTGAAATATTAATTTCAACTTTCCGTGTAGCAGCATTAAAACGATGACCATAAAACCATTCCCGAAAACCATTGAACCTCATCGGACCGCTTATGCTACGAAAGTGGTATTCCCTCAAACTCACCCGATGCAATCAATTTTTTACGTGTCTCCAATGTACTTTTTCAAAAACCACTTTTCATCGGGACGTAAAGTTCGGTAGAAATGGGCCTTCCGATATTGACCACATCCGTCCGATTGATTGGAAGACAAACCACCATTGATTGAAATTAAAGTTGCATACAGGCATGCACCATGGACATAACGTGAAGTTTTCATTTTGACCGCCAGTAAAACCATAAATGAAATTTCTTATGAGATGGTAAATGTAGGCAAGCTTTTAATTTTATTGTTTTTTTATGTACGAGAAGTATGGGTTAGTATGTAAGTTTTATTTTATTGTTGCATATGTAAGGTAAT
Source organism: Pinus taeda (assembly GCA_000404065.3). Classification (NCBI taxonomy): domain Eukaryota; kingdom Viridiplantae; phylum Streptophyta; class Pinopsida; order Pinales; family Pinaceae; genus Pinus; species Pinus taeda. The sequence continues at coordinate 94,364 of APFE030216955.1, read as the reverse complement.
ATTTTTTTTGAGTTGACATTGTATTAAAAAAATATATTGTGAAATGCACATTAGTGCGAATATAGAAAAACAGGGGGCAACGTGAATTTTTTTTTTGGAGAGCATATGCATTGAAACACATAGCAATGAAATGTATTGTGTGACGCAGCAGCGCGAATGTGAAGAATGTAAAAATTTACAAAACAGTGTATTTTTCAGCAAGAAACAGAGTATTGTTTTTATTGCAAAGACAGAGTATGTTTTGTTTTAACTGCATTTGAAAAGCTCTTGGAGAATCCCTCTGTGTGAGGAATATTATTGTATCAACAGTTTCTGATTAATGAATATAAGTTTCTTTTTGTTGTGAATGTGATACACTCTGTTCTCCCAAAGCAATTTAACTTCCCTGTGCTAAGATCCTGGAGATAAACAGAGCATTGTCTCTGCGTTTAGTTAATTTGTTTTTGGAATTTTACCAGAAAAATTCCCAACGAACCTCACTTAAGCTTAAGGATAATTTGTTGTCAGGGCCGTTGCCAAGTTTCAGTGGATTATCGAATTTGCAATTGGTGTTTCTTGGCAGCAACGCATTTGATACCATAACGACAGATTTCTTCGACAAGCTCACGAATCTACAAACATTCGTGATTGACGATAATAGCTTGCTGGTGGCATGGTCGATCCCGGCAGGGCTTGCGAACACCGTGGCTCTCATGTCGTTCAGTGCCAACAACGCCAGTATTCGTGGCGAGCTACCAGAGTTTTTGGGCAATGGTACAATGAAAGGGTTGCAGACACTAAAGTTGGCTTACAATTATCTGAATGGGTCGATCCCAACATTGTTTAAGTTGTCGAGTTTGCAGGTAATGTGGCTGAATTACCAGAATGACAATCTACTTGGCAGATCCATTGCGACCGTTGGCGTGATGAGTTAGCTCACGCAGGTCTGGTAGATGGGAATGCCTTCACTGGACCAGTGCCCGACTTCAAGTTGGTGAAACTGTTCGACTTGCAGCTCCGAGACAACATGCTTACTGGACCAGTGCCTGAGTCACTACTTTCCTTCACCTCATTGAACATCAGCCTGAGAAACAACGAGCTACAAGGGCCTTACCCAAATTTCAAAACCAAAACCCAACCCGACACAACTGGCAACAATTTGTGCACGTCCGTTCCTGAGACCGCCTTCGATGCCAGAGTAAATGCCCTGTTGGCCTTCGCGGAGGGCCTCGGGTACCTGTATGCAATAGCCAAAGCCTGGACAGGCAACGATCTGTGTGCCCAGTGGCTCCATGTAACTTGCCGCCAGGTCAATATAAGCACACTCAATATTGTAGACCAGCATTTCGTCAGCACCATATCTTCGGCGTTTTCCAGCCTTACGTTGCTCACGCAGATCATACTCAGCGAAAACAGCCTCACGGGTTCGATTCCCTCCGAACTTACCCAGATCCCAAATTTAAAGAAGCTGGATGTACCAAACAATCAGCTGTCTGGTGCAATCCCCAAGTTCGCCTCCAGCGTGTCTGTTCTCATAGGTGGAAATCCACAGATCGGGAAATCCTCTTAAATCGGGTCATCTCCACCCGGGGCCTCAATGGGCTCTTCAGGTAGCAACAACAGGACGTCGAGCGGCAGCAATGCCGGCGGCGGAAGAGGTGGAGGCGGTTCAGGGAGCAAAACCTGGATAGCGAGAATTGTTATTGGCGTTGTGGCTCTGGAACTCGTTGGAGGGTTGTGCTACTGCTATGTGTCGAGGAAGCGTCAGAGGTCTACCCGTGATGCAAAGCCCAACAACCATGGCGGCTAATTGCAAGAGCTATTTCCAACTCTATAGATCCATTAATGCCTTCTTAACAGACTCTGAGGATAGTCTTGGGAGACAGGGTCTAACATCGCTTGCAACTTCACCATACATGCCCATGCATGTAACAGGACAACTCTCCGGCCGGGAAAAGATTCAAGCTTCGACCGGAAAAAATTGACGTGACCTGCGGGGCTACAATGTCAGATGAATTGGATGGGCGAGACGAATTGGGTGAGTGCCGAATAGTGGATGGATTTGAAATTTGAATTTATCTGCATTCATTATGAAAATTTGCAATGTATTTGTTTTTCTCATTCTCACACATAGAGGGCACCAGAAAAAGCAAAACGATTCATGTGTGGCTGCTTTATGCCTTGGTCCACATACTGTCCACATATATTTTTCTTGATATTTATGTGAACCACATGCACGTATTTGGCTTTCTTGGCATTGAGTTTGGCATTTCTGCGGCTTGCAAACGCAAAGGCTTCATTGCGCAAGTGTTTAAGCATAATGAATGGGAATCCATGGCCAGAAGCAACAACAAGTTGTGCGGGACGAGAGAAGGATTCTTGGACAAAGATGAAGATCAGGTTGAGAATCCATGGCGGTAGATGAAGTGGATAGGAGGCAACTGCCTGCCCTATAAAAGGTCATCTCAGCAAGAAGCTTGACGATCGTAACAATTTCCACAGAGGTTTCAACCTCTGATTTTCCAACGATGTGGAGGACAAAACGCACATCTTGTTGTGGTTTCTGCCTTCCAAGGCGATCAATATCCATCGTAGATAGCGACGGGTTCTGGTGGATCTGGGTGCTAATGCATTCAGCACTAGCCTAGCCTGGTTTCTTCGCATGTACCCCTTTGATTTCATCGAGGTTCACGCCTTCGAAGTCGATTCCAAGCTCTTGCAAAAGCCGATCTCACTCGGTTTTGACAAAGAGAGTAATGTGGCACAGACGAATCCCTCCTCCTTCACTGTAAAGGCCACTCCCCAACCTCCGCAGTGGATGGTGCATCGAATCTAGCTACACTACAACTTTGTGTCAGACAGATGATAAACCCAGCAATGCCATAAATATAACGAGGTTTATGAAAGAGAAGTTGCAATTGAAAGCGACTGATACAGTGGTTGTAAAGATGGACATCGAGGGAAGTGAGTGGTCGATTCAGAGGCAAAGGCTCAGCGATTCTGAGATGCCTCTCATTGTGGACGAGCTCTTTGTGGAGGTTCACTACAATCACCCATCCATGTGGAACTACCACTGGTTCAGATTTGGTAAGATCACTAGGAAAAATGTGAAAAAGCTTCTTGCAGATCTCAGATGGCATGGCTTCTACGCCCACTTTTGGCCCTTATTCATTAACCTACCTCACGCCCTCCTTTCATGTTCACCGCTGGCACTCTCTTTCGACTGACCATCTGCCATCTCGGATCATCAAAAGAAAGGAACAAGAAAAAATCACATGGAATTACTGCCTTTTTTATTCTTGGAGGGATCTTATTTCACTTTCTCTTTAGCGTTTATTTATGTTTTTGCAGTTAGACACAAGTTGACAATCATACTAGAAAAGTGTTGGGCGTTTTCAATTGATGGAGTCAGTGTGATTTTTATGATACTTTGTAAAGTAGAAAGTATAGGTATGTTTGATTTAAGAAAGGTTCAGAGTTGATAGTTGAACATCCTTCAAACGACACTGTAAATTTGGAGTTTACCAAAAATTGCAGTGTTTGGCTTATGGAATCTCTCACCAATTTAAAAGAAATTGTACTTTGATCAGAGATAACAGTTGAACATATTTAAAATAGATTATTATGGATAAGTAGTAAGAGAAACGGTTTAGCTTAGGAAGACTTAATTAAGCAAATTAAAATAGATGGTAATCGATAATAAAAAAGAGAGAGAAATGATGATCATTGCAAAACAAAGTATTGTATGTCTCTATGCTTTTAAAGTCGTATATAGAGATGTTGTATTTGATATGTATTTAATATTAAATTTTAATTATAAAATGGGTTTATAATTTTTATTTTTAATTATATTATGGATAAGAGTGGAAGAAGATAAATCACTAAAATAAAAAAGAGAAAAGAAAAAAAAAAAGAACAATTATGTGAGAGGGTGAAACCATGCAATTAGATTTAATTATATTGTTTTTAAATAAAATAAAATAAGATGAATATTTCAAAATATACCGTGAATTTTTTTTTATTAAGTTGTTGATTTTGAATCAAAAGAATAATGAGGAAAAAATAACATCTTAATATTGGTCTTCTACAAAATAGTTTTAGCTTAAAATTAAATATATATATATTAGGAATTTAAACACTAAGCATTTACATGTATAAATTTGAAAATATCTTGATTTTGACAAAATGTCATTTTCATTTACATATGCAAATTTGAAAATATCTTGATTTTGACAAAGTGTCATTTTCTAAGATTCATGAAACTTCCATTGTATAGAGCATCTCATTTAAGGATCATTCCTACCACATAGATTCTCATTTCCTAAGATGACTCTAGCATCTTAAGATGACCCTATAACATTTTGAATTTCTCGGTTGAAGAGAAATCCAAATTATTCTTCCAAGATGAACTATGATAATACATTCTTCAAGCTATTTGTTAGAATATTTGTGATGATCTTATAAATTGAGTAATTAAGAAATTAGTTTATAGTGCTCGAAAGATTCCAAAGGATTTTTCTTTAGAATTAGTGCTTTAAATGTCACATCCAGGTTTCTGGATTCTTTAATTAACTCTCAACAAATCAGTCTCCAACAAAATTTTATAGAAACCCATATAAAATTCCATTATCTTTTCTTCACCCTCAAGAAATCCTCTTCCAACATGTGATAGATACCCTAATAAATTATATTGTCCAAGTGTGTTTGAAGAAAAACCTTTGCATCTTTCTTTAACTCCCAACAAATCCTCGTCGAACATGAACCCAAATAAAATCCCATCACCTTTCCTTACCCCTCAACAAATCCTCTTCCAAGATGTTATAGAAACCCAAATAAAATTCCATCATCTTTCCTTACCCCTCAACAAATCCTCTTCCAATATGTTATAGAAACCTAAAGAAAATTCCATTATCTTTTCCAAATAAAATTCCATCATTTTTCCTTACCCCCCAACGAATCCTCTTCCAACATGTTATAGAAACCCAAATAAACTAACATTATCTTTCCTTAACCGTTAACAAATCTTCCTTTAACAAGGGGCTATGTGCAAGTATGTCCGAGCTGAATTTGGAGTTGACACGTGTCTTTCTTAAAATAAAATTAAAATATTCTCTAAATAGAAAAGCAATGTTGGCTATAACCAACATAGACCACCACACATTACAACGGTTTTTGTTTGTTATTAATATATTTTTAAGTCTAAGTGAATATTAATTCATAAAATTCACAAAATATCTTCATTTTACAGCGAGTGTGAAACAAAGTACCAAAAATTTCTATTATGTGATTTCTACCGAAAGACTTTGCTTAATTTATTATGGATCACAAAAGCCCGAATAGAGAGATTAACATATTTTTAAGTATACTTGAATATTAATTCATATTAAATTATTTTTTAGTAAATATATATTTTTAGTACTTCGCATTACAGTACAGATCCCTCCTTATGTCATTGCCATAGCCATCCCTCACACTATGCATCCATGCATGCGATGGCATGTTACATCTCACAAATATTCGCGACCCGATGTTTCTGATCGTCTAGCCTGTCCGCCTCCACTGCAGCAACGACCTACCGGTATTAGTTACATTTAATGGCATTTGATGTTTTAAACGCGTTACATTCCACCGTCATATTCTGCTCAAATCCAATATAACCAAATCCCAGAGCTCACCACATCACTAGCAATCGAACCATTGAAAAAATTCCCAATAGAACACGGGCGAACAGAAGTTACAAAGGGTAGGATCACGCAATGTATGCAGCGTTGCCTCCCCGTCTACTTTGAAACAGGTATTTCTCAGTTAATTTTCTATAATGTAAGAGAAACAAGAAATCCGCCAATAATTTCTCGGTTAATATCGTCCTCCGTAATTTCCCCCTTTACCCACCATTCAAACAAAAAATTCATGTTATTATTGCTCTTCTGATTAGCCTATCATGTCTTGAAACCACAGAAACCTCTGAAAAAGAGCGAAGTCTATCTCATGAAACCGTCACTAATGTCTATCTCTTGTATGCTAGCAAGTGGTTTTGGAATGAATTTGAATTTGGTTATAAATGGAAAAAATTGGTGTTTAAAAAAATAAATTAATAACGACTTACAATGCCTCGAATTGAAAGGAAAAACGACTTAGGAGAGAGTATTGATTTACCATTGGACATTGCCCATGGAAGTACAACCTAAACATAAATCGGATCGCCATGAGAGATGAGATATACCCATCTCATCTCTCAATTCCTAATATATATATTTAATTTTAAACTCTTTTTACTAAACAATTATGAATCAATTACCTTTATTTCCTTGGGAGATACAATATTATCTAAAAAGAAAAAAGCAAAGGAAGGCAATCAGAAGAGGGAGCTGGAGGCATTAGCAAGAAAGGAATTCGATACTGAAACCTGTACACGACACTGTGAGGGTGGGGAAAGACACTGCCGTGAGGTGTTCATAAGATGGAAAAAGAACCAGTGGAAGCCTCATGGCTGAAATTATTTCCGGGTTGAACCTAGGGGGTTTTGTTGCCTATGAACTAACCTTGTTAGGGTTACTGATAAATAATTTTTCTAGTATAAAGAAGCTTTAGGGAGAGAAAAGGATGTAATTTCCTTTCTCAAGGTTGGGTGGTGTAAGACCCAACATAGTAAATAAGTATTTATGAGTAACACGATACTATATAAAGTTTTCGGCTTGATATAATATTTGGCATGAAGTTCACTATGACTAGTTTGGTTATGGAATGTTTATAAGAAATAGAAGCCGAGGAATTTAAAATATAACTGAGTGATCATATTCTACAACATAAAAGATACAAAATGTTTGTATAAATTGTGTGTATAACTATGGTACCATGTGGTAGAATAAGGTATCTGCATTGTGGACTAAGTGTCAATTTACAATATATCTCTCTATTTAGTACTATTCTTAGAGAAAGAAATGATAGAGAAGGAATAAATACCACATCATAAGAATTAAATGCTAACGCAGTTTGAGACCCTAAAAGGGTTTACTTGGTGACCTTTACAATATAAATTAACAAGGAATAGTTGAAGTGCTGGACTTGGTCAGGTTAGTACTTGGGTCGAGCCGGAATCAACCAGTGACCCGAACAAAGTACTGAGTAGACTTAGCCTGATATCAGTGGTTTTGTTGTTAAGCTAATACTTAGTAATACAAGTATCAAGGACTAGTAAAAGTTAATAGTAAATCTTTAACCAAAAACAAACCATGATTAACTAATAATCATAAAGTACCAAGTAAAATACCAAAAACAATGATACTGTAAAAGAACCCAAAAATAATTAACAAGTGAATATATCGTATTATGTGGAAAATTTGTGCCAGATGAATAAGAGATCCTTTGCACATAAACAAACAATGATATAATAATCCATACAAATAGAGTCAAAACATTTATTTAATAAACCATCTACTTTAGAAAAGTTACTGGCCGTAAGCCAAAATCTAAGATACCAAGACATATAACAACTGAGTTCTTAAATATGGGTAGAAGCTGCATGTTCTTCCAGTATAGAGTAAGAATAACCTATAATCAAACCCTAGTAAGAGCACCATAATTAACCATTAACATCTTTAATAGTGGAAGGACGAACGACCTAGCCAGTTTGAGGGTCCTTCTTCTAAACCCTAGGCACGCTTCATATAAAACTCAAGAAAACAGTTTGGCATGAAACAAAGCCATAAGATGTAAGGCAAGCCGTGGTAGGTGACTATAATTAAGGAACCTTGCACTTGGTAAAGAAGAAACCCTATGTAAAAATTCAAACTAGATATCCAACACTCATGCTAGAAGAAAGAGTTACATGGGAGTGGCATGAAGAAAGCTTACTTTTTCTCTAACATGCAACAAGAATGTCTCAATATCAAATTAATGGATCAATCAAGGTAATAACCCAAAAAATTAAATAGTAACCAAAGTCGTTAAACTATTACCAGGGGTTCTTCAGTATCCTGCTAAAATCTTGCGCCCTGAAGAATTAAGAAAAGAAAGATGGTTAAGAGTTAAATCAATAACCTTGAAAACAAACATAGTGATAAACACGAAAATACAAAGATATTAAATTACCCGTGAGATCATGGGGAAGTAAAACGCCCCTGTTCAACTGTTTCTGATTGACTACCTCTCTATTGAAGCATCCAACCTATCAATGTCGAGGGAAAGATCATTCTTCCTGGTAAAAGATCATAAAAAGATATAGTCAGTGTTATCACCTAAAGTCATGCATTAAGGAATGAAAATATATAAGGGATGAGCTATGGTAGATTTCCAGTGAGGCGCAATGAGCAAATGACTCTAGATAGGGGAGGGAAGGTTTGGTGGTTCCACCTTACCTGCCCAAAAAACATCAAAACCGTTGGATGAAAAGCCTGCTGATGTGAGAGTCCATTTTCCTCCAGGTTGTGATAGTTGATGGTGTTTCGAGAGGCTTCGAACGTCGGCTCAAATCCCAACCTTTGATTGTTCCAGTGCCACGTGGTGCGATAATATGGAACAAGTAAATAAGATCAATATCTAACCAGACGAATGGAGGAATTATATGATAAATACTTAGGCTAAATTGAAGAGAACAATTATTATATGTGTGGTCAGTCAATCTATATGTTGCAAGGTGTAATCTTAACTTTAATTTTTGTTTAAATTATGTCATTAACCTTTTTTCCACACATTGATTCAACAATAAATACTTCTGCTTAATTTAGATACAATGGTAAAATGAAAAAGGGTTAAGGAGCGCTCTTGGAGGTTGGATTAAGTGTACACTTTTTTATGATAATGTTTTTCTTTGTCAAGCTGTAGTAATGGATGTTACTGTTAGGATATTCCGACACATAGGAAATAGTTAAGTTCAACTTGGTCTAGTATAGAGTTAGGTATAGAGTTAGGTAAAGTGTGTTTCTTTACCATTGTACATTTTGTAACTTACA
>APFE030216955.1:52464-67344 GCA_000404065.3 Pinus taeda | reverse complement strand
ATTTAAAAATTAATTTAAATATAAAAAAATATATAATTTCACTATAAATTATATCACCAAATTGTAGAAAAAAACTCAAAATCTCAAGAAAATCTTGAACATTTTTGTGCAAATTGTATTAGATGATTTTTGAGTAAAAGGATATTCACTTTTATCTTGTAATATTTTTCTTTAATATCTTTTTTTGGGGGGAAATTTATTTCTTATTCTTTGAAATTTTCATTCAGATTCTCTGGTTTAAAAAATAAAAATAAAATATAATTATGTACATTTTTTTAATATACTCAAAATAAATTTATCTCAAAATGTATTACCACAAAATCAAAATTTTAGATCAAGAGTATATAAGTCTTCTAATCTCTTGTTAGGAAGACTGGACCATACTTAAAATTGGGCCCTACGGAGGGCCATAAGTAACCAACAATATCTAACATAACTAGATTTAAACATAAAAACATCAAAATGTTGCTTTATCCTATCATTCCCATGACTAATAGAAAGAGGAATTACATACTAAGCATAATCAAACATCACAAACTTAGGTAACGCGATTCAAGTTTGATTCATCTACAAGAATAGGATTTGCTAGTGTTACTGGGGTCTTGGGGTTGCTGGTGGAATCCCAATATGTCTTTCTATCCGTTCTAAACTCTGGTCCATTACTTCCAACCTACAATCATAATGCCTGAGATGGCCATGCATGTGATCCAACATTTGTAGCAGATCCCTCCTTTCTTCTCGATTACCCAAGAGTGCTCGACCTAGAAGGAATTTCATGCCAATAAAGGTTGATTGTCTGCATGTACTCTTTCCCTCTGCTCCTTGTTTTCCTTGTATATCGAATCTAGCTTTCCCACCAAGCCCTCACTTCTCCATAATAAAGAGAGGTTCTCTAAGAGGATGCCTCCCTTTCCCATCTCGACAGTTCCTCCCGAACATGCTCTAGCATCTGTTCATGGTATATGGCTGCAAACCTAGTAGCGTTGTTCTAAAGCTAATAATTACCACTGTAGGATCTTTTGTTGTAATAGGTTGAGCCTCTCCTTGATCTGCTTCTCTCATGTGGCATAGTAAGAAATTCTTCAATACTCTAGTATGGAAAATGTCTACTATACTTCCCTTTATATAGTTTATCTTGCCACAATAAAGGAAATTTCCTACCCATCCAACCAAAAGATAACCACCAGGAGGAAAAGTTGGTTATAACCCTAACCAACATAGAAGGATTTTTCCTCTATGCTAGCGCAAAAAATATTCCTTGACTAGTAGCAATATGCTCCCCTTGCCTATATCTTCTTCTCCCCACCTCAGAGACCAGGATTTTTGCTACTTTCCCCCTCCTAATACCGAAACCTAGTGATATTTTCTCTTCCTCTAGACTCACCGCCACCCTCTTAATCCAGGATTTTCTACGCCTTTAGTTACGAAAAACAGTGCTATAAAAGCTCCAATATCCACCCAGAAAACCAACAACAAAGTTTGCAATTTGTTTTCTTTTAATTATTAGTAACCCAACAACCAAATATTTAGGACTACACCAAGCAAGTCTAGAGGGACTAAAAACGAACACAACCTCGATAGCTAACTAGAGAAATGACTGAGAAATACTTATAGAGTCTTTGATGTTGTAGCAAACCTCTATTACAGATCACCCTGACCACGAACCTAGAGCAACCTTTCCCTCCCATAAAGCTCTATCGTTGATGAGCTTCCACAATTTATCCCACATGCCCAATGTAACCATTCCTATTTGAAATGAGATATTATTTAAATTACTAAACTTCCTCCTTTCTCTAAAGCATGTTGACAGATTCACATTGTTTACCAAGCATATAGACTTTGGCTAGTCTCAAAAGTCCTTCCAGCCTTACTCTATGCTGCAATGCATTTGAACCACTAATATATTGATGTTTAGACTGTAATCAACACCATTCCCGATAAAGAATGTTTGTTATCTATAATTTGATTAACCATATGTTTGTGCTATCCTCCATACCTTGCATAAGTCAAGATAAGTCAACTTATTTGTTTCCACCTTGAATGTCCCTGATTGCTTTTGTCCTTTCGATCCACAGTAATTTCCATCCTCCTCTGCATCATTAGTTTCAAGTCTAGGAAACATTTCAACATTTGTTCCTGATAGTTGCAAGGGCATGTTGCCACGTCCCCTTGCTCATTGGCTAGGTGGGGTGGTGGCAACCCACCCCCCTCTTGTTTACTTCTATTTCATGTCTAGGCAATATTTCGACATTTGTTCCCAACAATTGTAGGGGCATGTTGTCATGTCCCCTTGCCCATTGGCTAGGTGGGGCGATAGCAACCCACCCCTATGGGCAATGACAACCAACCCACCTCTTGTTTACTTCTATCACCCAGATTTGGTGATTCTAAAATCTAAGAATTAATAGAATATTGTATGAATGTTAAAAAGTTCTGTGTGCTAATAAAATAAAATAAAAATATTTTGTATATATGTAGTCTAACTAATGGAGGAAATGGTCCTTTTTGCCATTATTAATTCTTAGACTTTAGAATTAACTTTTTAAATTTAACTTTCACAAAATATTCTAAAATATTTTTACTATTTGTCATAAATTAAAGGCTAAGATTTATTTTAGAAGTAGTTATACTCTTTATGTTATTTTAATTTAATTGATTAATTAAAAATATGTTTTTATGAACATGAGTTATTTTTTTTGGATACTTGGTATTAGTGAGTTATATATTGCCAGTAATATTATAACAAACCTATTTACAAGTTAAAAATCTCCATACATAAGAATTTCCATAATTAAAATAACTGTTATATGTTTTTTTCTAAACTAATACCAATAATAATAATTTTTAAATTTTAGCAATATGAGATGTATCATAAAATAAGTGTTTTTTATCATTATGGTTATTCACTAGCTATTTAGTTTATATAACTACACTGCTTTATTATTTAATTTAAACAAACACCAATAATTTAATTTAATTTAATTTATATGGCTATGATAAGCCTTAAATTCAAAACATACCCTAGCTATTTAATTAATTAATTAATTAATTAAATTTTTTTCAGTAAGAAAAACACACTAAGATTTATATTAATATCAAATATCAGTACGTATACCATCAACTATCTGTGCATATAACATCCACCAAATATGTAAATCTCCACATTAGTAACCCCATATAGTCCCAAAATAAAACCAGTAAACATACAAGGATAAGGGTTAAACTAAAATGTAACAAAGTTCCATCATGTGAACATCCTGATCAACTAAAACACTGTCCTCAGAAAGACAAAATGATAGCAGACAGTAAACATGGGGAGAAGACAAAAGTACAACATCCAAAAAATAATATCCGGGAAAAGGAAAAACACCAACATCTAGGGTGGTGTCTCCTATATGAATCTCAATATGCATACCATCCAGTGGAGCTAGTAAACCCATCTTGGACATCTTGTCAACATTATGATTGTATTCTCTGCCAATATGCTGAATATATATGTGCTTGAAAGTCCTCCAGAGAGTCATGATTTGTTTGAGCCAACATTGGAGATGACGTTGTCTGATATTCGTGATACCCTGAACATGATTGATGATGGACTGTGAATCCCCATAAATATGTATGGAGGGAATGCACAGGAAAGATACGAACCATAAGAGCCCCCACAAAGCCATGGATTCCGCTTTCATGTTAGTACCACTGCCAGCCCCCTACTGTACCCAGTATTCCTGTTCCAAAGAGATGACGATGCAGAAGCCACATCCACATCTGCCTCCCTAAGCAGCACCATAAAAAAAATCCAGCCAAATATATTATTCCACGGCCAAGCTTCGGGATAGAAAGCCGAATGGGTCTAATAGGAGTGGACAAGGCAGAAGAAAACCAACCCAGAATGTGCTAAACCACCATAATCATGTCCCCAATCCCACCTTAAAAAATAATACGATTTTTCCATCCCTAGATTTCCCAAAAGTAAGAGGGGGGAATACATCGCCACTGGGGAGATTTTTTACTCCACCAAGTCAAACATTCCAAGATATTATCAAAAGGAGTTAATGGGAAATTGATACGACCTTTCAGATCTGCTGTGAGATAGGGCATTTAAGAAATAAATGGACATTATCTTCTACCTCCTTCCTACAAAAAAAGCGTATACTAGGCCCCTACCAATTTCTCTTTTGTAGATTATCCCATGTCAAATTTTTGTTTTTCCAGACAAGCCAAACCAATAAGATGATTTTGATAGGCAACTTAGTTTTCTAGAACTTAAAAAACCAGCATACCTCATATATGTTATGGACGTACTGGCATATGGATTTGTAGCAATTCTCACTGATATATCACCACACTTCATCTTCCCAAGCCATCCAATCTGGTCTCCCTCCTCCCCCCTACAAATGCCAATGAGTCGCATATCACATCTGATATGTTCCCATTCCAAAGCCTCTGGATCCCCTAGTCCCATCTCCCCCGCCTCCTTCCAGATTGGGACATTCCCATTCTAGGTTATGATGGCTTGGTTCCAGAATAAATATCCCGAGCCGTTAATGCAATGTAGGAGCTTGTCTAAGAAGTGAATATCTGGTCTCATACCCAATATGTGATTTGGGCCAATCAGTGTCTTGTTCCCAAATCCAAAAGTCCAACAAATGCGCCTCACGAACCAGGGCCAAATTTTGTTCAGGTTGAGCCATATGGCTAACCCCATATGAACACCAATAAGCTCCCTATGCATCGAGTATGTAAAATATTTACCTTTGCAGTATTTATTTTTGATGATGTCCACCTAGATGCCGTTTCTGAAGATGCCACGCCACAGGGTTTTATTCAACAAAGCCCATCCGAAACGCCTCAGGTCCAGTATACCCCCCCTCCCATGTGTTTTAGTATAGCAATGGAGGCCATTGTAGTCAAATGGTATTTTCTTTCGGTGCTCGAGTCATACCGAATGAACTTAGCCATAATTCTGTTGAGTTTCAAGATGATAGCACTGAGAAGAAAATTGAGATGCACCTAGTAAACCGCCAACTGAGTGATGATAGATTGAGTGAGGGTGAGCCACCCACCCAGAGAAATGCATCTATGCTGCCACCCCGAGATCTTACTGTAAAAGTAGTCCACCAACCACATCCAATTATTAATCCTGTAGTTATTGGGTTTGATATGAAAACCCAGATATTTCATACCCCCCTCAATGCTATTAGCATCCACCCCAAATAAAACCTTGATATATGCTATGTCCTCCTCATCACCTCGACCGTTTAAAATAATGGATTTATGATGATTCATAAAAGGACCGTGGCATTCTCAAACTTGAAGAAAATGTTGTGTAGCGCCAGCCATGCAAATCTAGTAATCATGCCCATAATGAGAACATCATCAACAAAAAAATTGTGCAAGCGCCGAATGTTTTGTCCCAAAAATTCTATTGCCATCACAACCTGTTTGATATGCAAGCCAAGTCCATCCATAGCCAAGATAAATAATAATGGAGATAAAGAACACTCTTGACTCAATCCTCGGCCCGCCCCAAAATACCGAGTGGGATAACCATTGATGATCACAACATATCTAACATTAAAACACATGCCATGATCCATTCATTGTTCCTAGGGTGTAGTTCAATTTTATGCAAGGCCAGCCGCAGATAACCCCTGTCTATACATTCATATGCCTTCTGGAAGTCAACCTTCATAACTGTCACATTCATCTTTGTAAGCACTCCTGTGCAATAACCCATGCATCATGTATCTCTCTATCCTGCAAAAAGCCAAATTGCTCGCAAGATATGAATTTGGACAAAATATGCTGGATCCTTTGAGCAATAATCTTGGAGATTAATTTATACATGAGATTACATAGAGAAATGGGTCGGTAATCCATGAAGGACCTAGTCAGCTGCCGCTTGGGGATGAGGGATATGTATGTAGAATTGATATGCGGGTGTGTGAAACCCAAAAGGCGAGATTCTTCGACCAGCCCCAGTAAGTCTGCATGCATAATATCAAAGAAATGAATAAATAGCTCGACGGTCCATCCTTCTGGTCGTGGGCATTTGTCCCTTTTAAACGGCCTTTTAAACGGTCTGAGTACCTCCACTACTTTTTCCTTTGTAACACATTTATATAGTGCGTCATTTGAGTCACTGTCAAACATAGTGGGATATAAACCCACTCCCTAAATCTGGTCCTCAATACAATCAACCTCCCTGCTCCTGTATGCCCTTTCAAAATGGTTAACGGCCTCCCTTTGAATGTGCTGTAGTGTGTGAATTAGGTTTCTTTCCGAGTCCTTCATATCTTAGATGGTGTTAATCTTTCTTCTGTGGCTCGCGTATATATATGGAATAATTTTGTATTCCGATCGCCCTCCTATATCTATAGTGCCCTGCTCTTTAATCACCATGTAACCCCGTGGATGCGCAGGAGAGTTTGTCTTTTTTCTTCGAGCACACTGATGGATGTCAACAGCTCCCTGGAAGGGTGTCCCGATTGTAGTTGCAGGCCCAGTCTATCTAATTCATCCGAGATGTCCTTATTTAGTTTATATCACTGCTTCACACAAAACAGCACACTCTTTACACCTCGAAGGCAATTATTGGTTTTTACAGATATTGTCTAAATTCGGACGGTCAATTTCTCTCTTGATAAAAAATTGTCAGGAAATGTGATTGTGGGAATGCTTGATTTTTTTTAATGGGTGGAAACAAATTCAACACAACTCATGAGACATCCAAAGTCTTAAAAACAACTGTAACCTAAATTTTAAAAATTTCCACTGTTTTTAAGGTAAAAACGTCGCCTCTGTTGTCCTGTTTTTAAATCGAAATTCAAATGAGATCCTCTCTTGATAAAAAATTGTCAGGAAATGTGATTGTGGGAATGCTTGATTTTTTTTAATGGGTAGAAACAAATTCAACACCAACTCATGAGGCATCCAAAGTCTTAAAAACAACAACTGTAACCTAAATTTAAAAAAAAAATTAAAAATTTCCACTGTTTTTAAGGTAAAAACGTCGCCTCTGTTGTCCTGTTTTTAAATTGAAATTCAAATGAGATCCTTCTTGATTTATATTGAGCGTGTCAGCGTTTACTTTGGAGGCATTAGAGGTCTTCGCCATGACTGAATCTGCCCAGAAACTCCGGGGGCTGGAGGATTTAACTAATACAATTGTAGTTTGTGCGACAAGTGGTACGAACTCGGATCGATGAACGAGGACTGGCTGTGATGGTGGGGGTTTGTTGTTGCCTTTTATCGGCTGCAGGAGACTTCTATTCTCCGTGCCGCAGCGTTTTCAGCGTTCAGAAGACTTATATTGTTCATGTGTCCGCGTTTATCGGCGCTGGAGGTGTGAGCCTTTTCTCGAATGCAGCAGACTCGGGTTGTCCGTGTGTCCGCGTTTCTCGGGGCCAGACTTCATTATTCGTTTCAGCGTTTTTTCGGATATAGGAAACTTAATGGAATTTCAAATTTGTCCCTCCTGTGAAGCGCAAATTTGTTGACCACCATTTACTTTTCATGGGTGTCGTTTTACTTTTGATACAGATTTTTGTGAATGTCAAATTCTTTTTTGTTTTATTATATGTAATTTTAAAAAAACAAGGGTGATCACAAAAAAATTAGTCAAGATGGAATAGTTCACTGGTCTAGATTCATGGCATTCATGTGATGGTGAGAATACATTACACCATGGAAATTGAGCAGAGTCCAAATTAAGGTGCTTTTAAAACTGAAAAAGAGACAACACTTCAAAATATCAATAATAAGGTTTTATTTTATTTCGAGATTTTATTTTCATTTAAAAACTATACTATAATATAATATATATCAACTCTATACCTTAAAAAAATTAATTCATACACAATATTAAGTATATTAATTTAAGATTTTAAAAAATATGTAAAACTAAATTTAAATTTTCGCAATATAGTATGTATGGTTATTTATATTATTTATTTTATAGGCAAATACGTTGTGGTAAAATATTGAAAATATTTTTTTAAATTTAATTAATGTTATTTTTCTTCCCATCATATAAGGATTTTCATGTTTCTTCTAATCATATATATAGAAATGAAATTACCAACATTTATGTTAAAAGTCATTTATCAACAAAATAAAAAATCATACAAATTAAAATTGCAATTAAGCATAAGACAATCCATAACTCCATTTGTGTTCTCCTCAACCTTATACCCTTATTTTCCACCATTACAATAAAGATGCTAAGAAAGAAAAAAAGATTCAAATCAACATAGTAATTTTTTATTTTAAATAATAACAAATTTCCGAGAATCCCTATCCCTACTTTTATATATATATATATTATATATATATATATATATATATATATATATATATTATATTATTCAAAATTTCACAACTAAAACTCTTAAGTTAAAAGAAAAAAACTTGAATGGAATTAGAGACAAACCACCTAGTAAACTTATAAAACAAAGTCCACACAAACATGACACGAGACAATAGTCTCGTTGAACAGAATTGAATAATAAACAAAATTAGATCCATAAACATTGAGAATATAGATTCCAAATAAATTATAAATAGATATGAGACATATAAAATTACAATCTATCTACTATTTCATTTATTCTCTCAACTAATAATATATAACAACCTTTATAATTCATATATTATTTATCTCGAGTAATTATAACATTATATAGTATTTAGATGCCATAACACTTTATTGTTTTAAATTATTTAAATATAAACTTAATAATATCCTATAAATATAAGATATAAAACTGATAAATATAAATTTAATAACACCCTATCCATTATAAAAGACATTTTATGTTATTTTAGACTTTGTAAATATAACTGTAATAATATCTTATAAATACACACTATAAAGCCTATAAATATAAATTTAATAACACCTTATAAATACATTGTTATAAATTATTATGTTACAGGCTCTAGGTTTGAATTGAACTGATCAGAAAAAGAATTATGTAATCTGCACTCTCTTATACATAAACGCCTAGTCTAACGAGGCGGAGGAGTTGCTCGGAAAGTTATGGAAATTTTGGTTATATTTAAAAAAAAATGGAAAGGATTTTTGTAAATCCAAATTATAGTTGTTAAACTTCAAAATTTTAGGTGTCCTAGACATTTTTGCTAGTGTTGAATCTATTTCCACCATCAAAAACACTATTCAAACACTGCCTCTACAGAATTTTTTTAAATTTTTTTACCCGGATTCCGATCACTTTTGACCGTCCTAACAATTCCTCCGCCTCGTTAGACGACTCCATATATAAGAGATAGCGTTTTTTTCTTATGAAAAAAAACCTCCAAGTTTGAATGTTTTAAAATTGTGATACTTAGTATACTTGAGTTGGAAATTTCCTATCATCTGTCAAATACACGCTGAGATGTAAAAAAAATGTCAGTAGGAGTGGAATTTGATGGGAAAATTCAAGTATAAGTAGAACAATAATTTGACGGGAAAATTGTTATTACAGAGAAGTTTGCCTCATAATTTTTCGAATGAAACGTGCAGGTAGCCGACAGTTTGGTTACCTGCCTCTTGAATAAGCAGGTAAGCATGCAATCACTCCATTTCGTTTGATCAATTAATGCCTTTTTGGCAGAAAAATTTAATATAATAAAATAATCAATGGCTGTACAGTGTTGTGTGGTTTGGTAGTAAGTCTACTTGGGTGAAGCTCAAGAGACCGTGGTTCAAATCTCATTGAGTACACTGACCTGCTATGGTGGCAGCTAAAGGAATAGATTCCCCACCCCTGCCTTGGCGGCAGGTTGAGTCTGCTCTTGCTAAAATCATAGGATCTTAGTATATCTGACTTGGAGGTAGTTGGATGTACTATTGGTGTTATAGAGGCAGCTACCAGGATTGATCTTAGGTACGAGGATTGATCCTGGGTCTCCCATGGATTAGGCCTCACACCTACCAATTCACCATGTGTTAAAAAAAATAATAATCAATGGGTGGAAACACTTAATATAATAAAAGAATCTATTAGCCTTATTTCTAAATATTTCTAAGTTTTACGGAGAGTAAATTATTGGATGAAATTTGACGGGGGAATTGCTCATTATGGGGTGATTTGTTTGTCAAATACAATCAATTTTTTGTAAAATTGTTACAATTTTTTGTTGAAATTGTGAAAATTGATAAAGAAAGTATAAAAATTGGTAAAGAAAATGTGAAAATTGGCAAATTATGACGAGTAAGTCTTTTTTGAAATTTCAACCCTACATGAAACTATTCATGAACATTTCTAGGTTTTAGATCATAACTTGTTTAGATATTTGATATAAAAATCAAATAAAAACAATTTTAAAATATTCTAAACTTAATTTTATTAATTTAATTTAAATAATAATTATATATATAATTTTAAAAAAATAATTAATATATATATATATATATATATATATATATATATATATATAATATATATATATTAAAAATTATAAAATTAAAAATATTTTTTCTTTCTTTTATATTTAACATCGTAAATATTGCACCTTTAAAATTATTTATTTCATATTTTTTTTAAATACACTTTTCATAAATTTGCTATAATATATATCCTTAAATCAAGTCATAAGGAACTTTTTTCATTAAACTTCAAAAATAACCATTTTTTTTTGAAGTATATTCAATCCTTTTTTATATCATTTTAAATTTTTAGTAAGTTCATTTTATTAATTTCAATTTCACTATTTCATAAAATAATATTTCGTATTACATTTTTTTAATAAAAAATATAGGATGTCTTTTATGGTTATTGGTTTGCCATTTAAAAAATAAAATTGCTCATACAAATGTAGTGATTTGTTTCCTAAGATTGATTTAGAATTTATAACATTGTTATATAATATAAAGAAATTTGATAATTTGATGATGTAGGCTCATTTATCACATTTTAACAAAAAAAAAACCACACTATTTGGAATTACCTATGGTAGTATGTAAGAGCATATTTTCACTCTTATAAAATACCTTTGTGTTGGGTCATTAATTTATTTTTTTACAATTCACTTTTGTGAGATGCTTTGCATTATATCTTTACATCTAAGTTAAATTAACTTTTAACCAAGCAGAAACAACTGTAAGACATACACCAAGAATTTTTTTAAATGGAGCTATTTATATAATTTAGATATAATTGTGGTTTTAACACATTCTTAAAAACTTAACAATTATATAAACCAATCTAGATATCAACCAAGGTAGCTCTACCAAAGAGGGTTCAAATCTCTTTTCATCCTAAAAGTAGTTTGCATCTTAAGAGCTTTGATCCCTCTAGGCACTTGGTAAATACCAAATTAAGATAGATCTAAATTGATTTTATTATTAATCATAATTATTTTAGTTATAATTATAAATAGCACAATCACATTAATAAATGTGGTTGATAAACACCGATACATGTATATAAACGAAATTTATTTAATATTATTTATTTTTAAATAAAGAAATTTTTAATATTAATATTACTACGTTTAATTAATTAATTTTAATATTATTTATTTAATGTTTATAATTATTAATATTAATATTTATAAATATATATGATTAATATTCACATATAATTTATTTATAATATAAACTAAATAATTTTAAAACATAAATAATATTAACATAAATAATTTAAAAACTAAATATAAATGGTTATTAACATTAATAATATATATGATGATGATGATGATGGTGGTTAACGTCCATTGAGACCAAACTTTGGTCTATCGGGCCTAACGAAACAAATTATTTAGTTTGATTTAAGATTTTATTCCTATACTCAAAAAGCCTGGAGAGAAGCCTCCCAAGCTCACTGTAATTTTGACAACGTAAAGGCTAGGAAGGTCAGTATTGCAACAAAGATTTTGAAACTGAGATCTAATGTGGTTGTATGCAGGGAACTCTAAGAGGAAGTGATTTTCATCCTCGATGTTCGTATTCTCGTAGATATGGCAGAACCTTTCCATCCATGGTGTTTTAGGAACTGCCCAACGACCTATTTCACTATGGATCTCATGGGAGTTCATTCTAATCTTGGCTATATTAATTTTCTTCTTTGAGCTAGTTAAAACAGAGAGAACCTTTTGATCTTCTACGGTGGGGTTGATGACCTCCTTATAATACCTTAATTTTCTCTTAGCTACTAATTCTTTCTCACACCACATTTTTTCTTTGAACTTAGAAGTAACAATATTTTTAATGTTTTGCAATGCAACATTCTCGTCGATCTCCCAATGGTTCAACTAGGCCTTGGTGTCTTTATACCAACCTCGTTTGAGTCTTAGGTGGTTTTCGCTGGAATTTAAAGCTAGCTTAGGAATTCTATGGTCTCCTATGTTATCGAGTTTGTGCTTGTACAACAAAAGCTTAGTCATAGCTAGGCTCTCGATAGGGGAAAGACCCACTTCTATAACGAGAATAGGATAGGGTGTATTGCTTTTAATTTGAGGTTATACGTTATAAAAAGCTTCTAGATTTGCTCAATCTTTCTCCGGGATTCTTTACAAATGCCACAATCCCAAACCTCACATCCATATAAGATAACCAAAGTGACTAAAGTTTCAAAGACGAACTTATTTCTATCCCACATTATGAGGTTTGTCGTTTTACAATTATTTTCAAGACCAAAATAAGCTTTCCATCCCCCTTTAATCCTTTTCTCAATGTTATAGTTCCAGTTGAGCTTGTGATGAATATCAATTCCTAGGTACTTGTAGGAAGACACTTCCTCCAAGTTACTATTGTCATACATAAAATTAGTGTAAGTGTCCTTCTTGGATTTAATAATCATAACTTTTGTTTTGGCAGTGTTAACAATCATACCCATGGAAGAGCAGAAATACTTAAGAAGTATAAGTTGCTTATCAAGATCATATGGGCACCTTGCAAGAAGAACAATATCATCAGCGTAGAGAAGAAGGATGATGACTATCCTAGCTAAGATCGTGCCATCACATCCTGCTTCCTCTAAACAACCTTCTAGCTTGTCGATGTAAATGCCAAATACGGTAGGGGAGAGGGGGAAACCTTGTTTAACTCCAATATTACACCTAATATTTTTCGACCACCCCTCATTTCTCTTTAACTTGGCAATGACATTCTCGTATAACCTTATAGTGGTAGCTCTCAACTCAAAAGGAACCTTTAGCTCTTCTAATATGTTCCAAAGGTTGTTTCTAGGAATCGTTTCGAAAGACTTTCTAAAGTCCACAAAGCAACAAAAGAGATTGGATTTATCATTGCGGCATTCCTCCACAATGATCCTAAGTGTAATGAGGTGGTATGTTGTTGAGTGTTGCTTTCTAAAACCCGCTTGGCCTTTAGCCGCTTACCTTCACTTTCAAGCCATATGCTCAACTTCCTTTCCAAAATAATACCATATAACTTGGCTAGGAGAGGGCTGATCATAATTGTCTGATAATTAGAGGGGTTATTTGTATCCCCACTTTTAAAAATAGGGATAAGGCTTTCAGTCCATGGTTTAGGAACCCTTGCTTGACCACTTGATTGAAAATCTTGTGAATGTGGGGGATGCAGACAAGATCTCCAATTTATAAGATTTCCGCCTGGTAACCTTCAATGTCCTTAGCTTTTCCATTAGCCAAGCGATTAACCCCAAAATCAATGTCTTCTAATGAGAAAACTTCTGCCATTGTGAGTATGGTTTCAAAATTATCATGACATTTGGAAATTCATAAAGCTTTTTAAGATAGGAATTCCAATCATGAAGAGCAATTTTATTATTCTTTAGTCTTCCTAGTCAGAATCTACCTCCAAAATCTCTTAGGAGCTAACTTAGAGATGTGTAAGAGACTTTCCTACCTTTGACAAATGTACTACCTCTTTTTCCTTTTAGTTAGGGCTTTGTATATTTTTATCTTGTCCATTTTAATAGATTCATAAACAACTTCCTTAATTTCTCTCCTCGCACCTTTAAAATCTTTGTCATACCATGGATTGGTTTTTCTATTTCTTTTATTATTTGAAACTTCAGTTGAGAACTTGTTAATAGAATATGAGAGGGTTGTAGTAAAATTATGATATAGGTCTTCTATGTTCTATATACTAGATAAAGGAAGAAAATTAGTTTTTAATTCATTTAGAAAGAGATCATTTTTATTTCTATCAAATATTAAGTTCTTTGGTTGTAAGTATTATTTTCTGTGGGAACTCTATGCATGAAAAAATTGAGAGTTATAAGTAAAGGCCTATGATCAGAGTCATGTTCGTGGTCGTTTAAGATGTCAAAATTTATTATTTCATTGTATAATGGGAGATAAGAAATAACGTAATCTACCACGCCACTACCAAGTCCATGGATGAAGGTCATCTTATTGGAATTGTGCCACTTTTTTAGACCGTTGCAAATTATGAGATCCTGAGCACTACAAAGCTTGACTAGCTCCAACCCAAACAACTTTTCCCTGAGATCTTTAGAGCTCCTTTTGTACCTACTAGCAAGAGTAGGGTTTTTGTCTAACCAAAGAGGATTAGGGTTGGAATGATTTCTTATAATAATAGCTTGGTTTTTTGAAGTTCGAGCATTAAAGTCACCTATTAAAAGGACATTCCCATCATTCCTTAGGCTAGAAATATCATTCTCTAAACCATTTTAAGGCTTAGTTTTATCTAGATTCCTCTTCTTATAGAAGGTAGAATTGATGAATTAAAATTATTAATATAGTAATAACAAGAATTAAATAATGATAATGATTAGTATAATAGTGTTACAAAATAGTATAACATAAAACATAAAACATAAAACAAATAAACAATATAGTAATAATATGAATTAAAATTATTAATATAATAATAACAAGAATTAAATAATGATAATGATTAGTATAATAGTGTTCAAAATAGTA
>APFE030216955.1:0-52444 GCA_000404065.3 Pinus taeda | reverse complement strand
CAAAGTTATCCATGACATTTGGAGATTCATAAAGCTTTTTAAGATAGGAATTCCAGTCGTGTAAAGCAATTTTATTATCATCTTTAGTTTTCCTAGTTGGAATCTGCCTCCAAAATTTCTTAGGAGGTACCTTAGAGAGGTGTAAGAGATTCTCTTGTCTTTTACGAATATACTGCCTTTTTTTCCTTTTAGTTAGGATTTTGTATATTTTTATCTTGCCAATTTTAAGAGATTCATCAATAGCTTCCTTAATTGCTCTCCTCGTACTTTTACAATCTTTGTCATACCATGGGTTGGATTTTTTATTTCTTTTATTACTTGAAACTTCAATTGAGAACTTGTTAATAGAATATGAGAGGGTTGTAGTAAAATTATGATAGAGATCTTCTATGTTGTCTATACTAGATAAAGGAAGAAAATTAGTTTTTAATTAATTTAGAAAGAGTTCTGTTTTATTTCTATTAAAGATTAACTTCTTTTGGCTATAAGGATTATCTTCTATGGGATCTTTATGCATGACAAAATTGAGAGTTATAAGTAAAGGCCTATGATTAGAGTCAGGCTCGTGGTCGTTTAAGATGTCAAAATTTGTTACTTTGTTGTATAGAGGGAGATCGAAGATAACATAGTCTACCACACTGCTACCAAGCACATGGATGCAAGTCATCTAGCTAGAATTGGGCCACTTCTTTAGCTGTTGCAAATTATGAGATCCTGGGCATTATAGAGCTTGACTAGCTCCGACCCAAACAAATCCTCCCCGAGGTCTTCAGAGCTCCTTTTGTACCAGCTAGCCAGAGGAAAGTCTTTGTCTAACCAAAGAGGATTAGGGTTGGAATGATTGCTTAGAAGAATAGCTTGGTTGCTTGAAGTTCGAGCATTAAAGTCACCCATTAAAAGGATATTGCCTTTATTACTTAGGCTAGAAATATCATTCTCTAAGCCATTGTAAGGACTATTTTTATCTAGATTCTTTTTCTTATAGAAGTTAGAATTGATGGTGGGGCAATAATAGATTGCTGTGTAGGTCTTTTTTATCATAAATTTCAGTAATTTCTATCCAACTATATTGGTTGTAAGGGTCTCTTTTATAAATACTAGCATGGGGAGAGGTGTTCTTCTTAATGTAACAAGTTATACCCCCAATGCCTCTATGAGAGGATCACTTATTCCACGTAGACCATAATGTAAATCCATCTATGTTAGGGACCTTAGATTCTTCGTGCTCCCAAGTTTCAACAAGAAAAATAATAGCAACATCATTCGAGATCCAACTTCACTTGGGGCCTTTGTTCCATGGAAAGCCTCGACAATTCCAAGAAAGAATCTGGAGCATGTTGAATTGATATTTATTATTATCTTTTTGTTTTCTATCTCAAATAAAAGATTTTCTATTTCGGATTATTGCCCATTTTCCTTCCTTCATAGCTTTCTTTACCTTTTGAACCTCCTTTCTCAATTCTTCTTAATCTTCTGGAATGAGATCTTCATTTATAAATATTCTCGTTCCTTTTAGACTTGAGGTTTTACTAAGTATGTAATACTTATGGTCAATAGAGCTCACCTTTATTCGGATCAGCCATCCTTTATTCTCAGTGAGGTTCCCCAACCTTGTTACTTTTGTGAGACATGTTGTTTCAATTTGTAATCTGTTATATAATTCTGTCTGGGCTATGGATAAAGTATCCTCGTCTACCTCCTCTTTCAAACTAAATATTATAAGGTTCAAGGCCCTTTTGTTACGATCATGGTCTAATTCTATCAATTTTTTCATTTCATCTTTAATTGGTTTGATATCTAATTTACCTGCAACACTATGTAGGGTTAACTTTTTCTTCTATCTCTTTAATCATGTCCTTCATTTTAAGAATCTCTAAAGTATCAACATCTACTTGCTAGGATGTTTGGTTCATATCTTGGTTTTGGTTCATATATATATTCTATATATAATATATATATATTAAAAATTGAAGGGAATAATGAAACCAACGGATTATTACTAAAACCCCAAGGGATTTGAACCCAATCGAATAATATTAAACCCAAGAGATTAATATTATAAACCCAAGGTATATAAACCCCAAGATAAATATTTTAAACCCTAAAACAAGCATAGTTGACCATGGTTGAATTTCATATTGAGACAATCCTTGTCATAATGCAATGTTGCACCATGGTTGATCATGGTAGACCATGCTTGTTTTTCATATAAGGACAATCTTTGTCACAATGCGACGTTGGACCATGGTTGAGTATAGCTCATTTCATATTGAAGCAATATTTGTCACAATGCGACGATGGACCATGGTCGACCATGATTGATTTATAAAGCATGGTTTCCCATGGATGACCATGACTGATTATGGTTGATCATGATTGATATTATAAACTGAAGGGAATAATAAACCAAACAATGTAATATTAAAAAGCCAAATGATTATATACACAAAGGAATAATATTAAACCCAAGGGAATAATATAAATGCAAGGCATATAAACCCTTAGATAAATATTATCAACCTGTTAATAAACAAACTTGAGCATTCTTGACCATGGTTAAATAATATTAAATATAGTTATTAATTTTTAGTAAACCCAAAGGATTATTATATACGAAGGGATTTATATTAAACCTTAGGATTAATCCTTTTGAATAATATTATACCCAAGGAATATGAACCCTTAGATTGATAGACCCAAGTGATTGATATTATAAAACCAAGGACCTAATAAACCCAAGGGATTATAAGCCCAACGATCTAATATTAAACACAAGGGATTAATATTATAAGCCCAAGGTATATAAGCCCATAGATAAATATTATAAACCAAAAAATAAACATGGCTGATCATGATTGAACCTAAGGAAATAGTGAAAACCCAAGGGATTATAAATCCAAGTGGATAATACTAAACCCTAGGAGTATGTACCCATAGATTAATAAATCCAATGGATTAATATTATAAACCCATGGGAATAATAAACCCAAGAGATTATTACTAAAGCCCCAAGGCATTTGAACCCAATGGAATAATATTAAACCCAATATATTAATATTATAAACCGAAGGCATAAAAAACCTAATATAAATATTTTAACCCTAAAACAAATATAATTCACCATGGTTGATTTTCATAGTTGACCATGGTTGATTTTCATATGCGACATTGCACCATGGTTGATCATGCTAGAACCATGCTTGTTTTTCATATTGGGACAATCTTTGTCACAATGCGACATTGGACAATGGTTGAGTATGGTTCATTTCATATTGAGACAATCTTTGTCACAATGGGATGTTGGACCATGGTTGACCATGGTTGATTTTATAAAACATGGTTTAAAATGGATGACCATGGATCACTATGATTGATCATGGTTAACCATGATTGATATTATAAACACAAGGGAATAATAAACCCAAATAATTCATACTAAAAAGACAAGGGATTATACATGCAAAGGAATAATATTAAACCTAAGGGAATAATATAAACCCTTAAATAAACATATTTGAGCATTTGTGACCATGGTTATTTTTCATAATAATAAACCCAAGGGATTAATACTAAAGCCCGAGACTAAGAACCCAAGGGAATAATATTAAACCCAAGGAACTAATATTATAAACCCTAATACAAATATTATAAATGATAAAATAAACATGGTTGACCATAGTTAAGCATGGTTGATTTTCATATTGAGACAATCCTTGTGACCATGCGGTGTTGGAACATGGTTGACCATGGTTGATTTTCATATTGAAACAATCTTTGTCAAAATGCGATGTTGGACTGTGGCAAAGCATGATTGACCATGGTTGACCATGATTGATTTTATAAAACATAGTTGGCCATGATTGATTTTATAAAACATAGTTGGCCATGATTTACCATGGTTGACCATATCAACCACATTTATTAAACTAAAGGGAATAATAAACCCAAGTGAATAATGTTGAACCCACGGGAATAATAATAAACAATAATAATATGAACCCTTAAATAAATAAACCCAAGGGAATAATATTAAGCCCTAAGAATATGAACCCTTTGATTAATAAACTGGAGGGATTGATATTATAAACCTGTTGTGGCCAGCAACAACCCCCCTTCTTATTTAGTGTTATTACTAATGTTAAATAAGTGGGGAACCTTAGTCAAAAAATTTAAAAAATTAATTAGTGCTTGTATTTCCTTTTTAATAAAACTTACCATCATAAACTTAGGAAAATACCCTTGAAAAATCTAGAAAGCTTAAGTTTCATGATAAGGTAAGATAAAATCACTCCTTAAGAAATATCGCATCACAAAAAGGATAATAGGATACCTCCCTACAAGCCAAATTCTAAGATCACGAGAATCACGATGCGAGACTACATATTGAAAAACATATATCACATCGCACACATCAAAGACCGCTTACGCTGAAAAATCTCAAAGCACCGATATATGATGGCACATATCGCAAAATCACATTTTGCAGAAAACACATTAACAAAATTTGCCATATGCCGCGCTCCTGCGATATTGCGATATTGCGATAGAGCGGTAAAACGATATTGCTATAGAGCGGCGGAATGATATTGTGAAAACGTGATACAGCGATATGCGATATTGCGAAGCAAATCCCAAAATTGCTCCATCGCGGATCTTTCGGGCTCGTTATTTGAGAAAACTTTTTCCATAAACCGAGACCTGGTTATGTGCTTTAATGATAATTAATGAGTTAGTTGCCAGTTGTTAATGAAATATGGTTTTGTGCTTATCGAAGAGCTAGTTCATGTAAGGTGGTATATTTTTTTTATGTCTCTGGCATTTAAAGCTTTCCTGTCACCTTTCCTTATCATTAATCTCACCTCACTTTGAACTGTAGGAACAAAAAACAAATAATTATACAAAGCAGTATACAGGATATTATGGGGAAGAAAGGCGAAGCTCCGAGCTCTGAAGACAAAGAAATGACGCCCTTGTATACAGACACCGCCTGTAACAGAGACGCTAGTATTACTACTTGGGGAGGTATCTATAATCTACTTGAAGAAGAGAATCCCAAGGTGATGGAGGTTACAGCTACTACAAGTTCACAGGGGTCTTTTGAAGCATCAGTTGCAGATTTAGCTTGTTTGTTCTTGCACCGGATAGCGACGAGGCCCAAAATTCTCCCCTATATGGACATGGTTAAATGCGTACTGGATAGCGGCGAGGCCCAAAATTCTCCTCTATATTGACATGGTTAAATGCGTACTAGATAGTGCCGACATCAAAAACAGACAATTTAAAACTCAGGGTCAAGAACTTACGGAATCATTATTTTCACAAAATTTGAGCTTTATATCCACTAAAAGAAAACGTACAAGAGGCGAAAATCGCACCAAGGAAGCCCGGATCAAGAAACAGAGGCAGTTTCCGATGCGCGATTAGCGGCGCTAATCGTGCATTGCTGGGCAAAACTTCTTGAAAAGCAAAGCCTATAATTGCTCAGTCACCTGTAAGCCCAAAAATTTGTAAAAACAAACGCTAGAAGTAAAAAAGTAAAACTTGAATCCTAAAACTAGTAGTTATTGTTCGAAATATCTTCAATATGATATGTATATAAGTACAACAACTGCAAACAAGCTGGAGATAGAAGGCTCAAGAAAAGGCAGAATCAATCAAAAGATTAACTAAGTTGAATTGGGATTCTTACTGGGCGTATTTAGTAAAACCACACAGCCAGTGTATGACTCTCAAATGCATCATCAATTCTGCCGAGAAGATGGTGCCAACTCTTGCTAATTCCGTTTTCACATGACAGTTAAAGTCTGAAGTCGGCCAGCTGACCCTTCTCAAGCAAATGCTGAATGCTTGTGATTTCAAGGATCAGATACAAAAATAGTTAGTTGTTAGTTTTAGATTCAATATTAGTATTAATTTTTCTTTATTTTTTCCTAAAATAAGGATGGTCATTTAAACCGTATCCTACATTTTTGTAATAAGTCATTTTTAGATTTAGTTAGTAGTATTTAAACCCTTCTCATGCATTTAGAGAAGGGTCTTGAAATTTATAAAACACGTGTCCTCAGAACATGCACTTTTGCACCCTCCGAGGAGGTTTTGATGAATGAATGGAACAAGATTTATTGATATCTGCATTTAATATCTGCTACTGATGTTGCACTTTTTAACTCTTAGTGGATGTTGGATTAAGAAGAGATAAATCATTATCATTTGAAGCTCATGAGTAGAACTAGTTATAAATGGTACTTCTATCTCTTAACTATTTCTGCCTTCATGTTAAAGTGATATTCATATTCAGTTGTTTATATATTGATGCGTGAATGCCTGATTTATCATTTGGCACTTTTGTACAGTGATAGCTGTTTATTTATGCTTAATGTATGAGTAGCTTATTATGTGATATGTTTTTCACAACTGTTTCGTCTAACATTTTATATGAAGTGGTTTATCTATATTGAATTCTTTTCTCACAATAATTGAATGATCTTTATTACCGATTGTTATCTGAAATCATTTTAGATCGCATAATAGAAGGATTACACCCCAGGTTAGTGTAGATTTAGATATTTCTGTTTATTAGAATAAAATTGCATGTCATTAGATTAGAGTTAGGATTAGAGCATATCACTTAGGAACTTTTTAGAAAGGAAATATAAATTCTTCACATACACACACGCAAATTAGGAAACTGGTCCCATATCCCAAGTCGGACCGACTATACCAAATGGAAAAGGCGCTGCTAACCAAGGTCTGGACTGGGTGGGTATCCCCCTTGTTGTAGACCCGATTTTCGGGGCTTCAACATATTTGGCGCTAGAAGAAGGGCCTGAACTATGAATGGCAAGTAAGTCTAAATCTAAATACCATTATGAGAGTAAATCGCCCTCACCATCTCCCCTGACTTCTCCATTTCATTTAGAATATTTGAATCGAGAGCCAGAAGTCGCAAGAACAACAGTCGCTGCTACAAACCCTAACATTTCAGAACAATCTATTATTGAACCTCCTAAAGTTGAATCTTTGATTCACAAACTTCAGCGATTTTCTATATCTCCTCAAAGATTTGATAAATCTCAAGGTAGCGTGACTTCACAATATAACCCTGCTCATCCCCTTACCAGATTAAAGAGCGAAAAATTTGGCACTCAGCCAACCGAGTTACCTCTACCTACAAGGAAGAGAGCAAGGAAATCACCTAAAGGGTTCGATAGTGAGACTCTTTCATCATCATCATCCATCTCAACCTCTCCACCACGAAGTCAACCATCCACTCCTCCACTTCATATCATTGTCCACCATTCCATTGGTACTTCCTCATCTCCTTCTCAATCATCTGGAGTCATAATATCCTCACCTTCTCGACCGCAGGGATCATCTTCTACACTTTCCTTTGTTAGTAGTTCAACAATGGCCTAATCTCCATGGAATAACCCAGGGGCAGTCTTAATGCTTGCACCCTTGAGTCAGCTACCAGCCCATCCTGAAAAATGGCTGGCTAAGTTTAATCCTGAAGCAAGCATGCTAGGGGAAGAACATATAAATAACTTTATTCTATCCATAAACCTCAATGGAGTTACCAACGAAGACACCGTCGTTTGACTTTTACCTTACACTCTTCAGGGAGCAGCTGGATCATGGTATTTTTCACTACCATCTGGATTTATCACTAGTTGGGATATCTTCCAAGAACAATTCCTTATTAAGTTTGCTGATGATAGGTCTATGGCGACATTGATTAATGACCTGTCTAACCTTAGGGACGAGTCAAAATAACCTATCAAATATTTCAATTCACGTTTCAATAAACTGTTAAACAAAATTCCTACTGCTTCCAAGCCTAGTGAAGAAGTGCAAAGTGAATGGTACATCACTGCTTTACCATCAAACATAGAAATCTTCGTTGACAGAGCTAACAAAATGACTTTAGCCAAAAATATGAAAGAAGCAATAGAAGTAGAGAAACGTATTTTAGCCCTAGAAAAGAAAAACGCAATAGAAGAACACAAATCCAAAAAGGTAACTTTCAAGTAAGATCCCAAGAAAAAATAATTGAAAGATCCATTCGATTTAGAAGGACTGCAACAAGTTTTGAAGACCATGTCTAACGAGATGGTCGACATTAAGAAACAAGTGGCATAAAATTCTTCTAAAAAGCCGTACAGACCTTATAAAAGAAACCCTTCGACCAATTCAAAGCTCCCTAATGCTATTACAAGTGCTGAATCCAAAGAAGAAGAAGAGGAAATCGCTACTGAAGAACATACCGATGAAGAAGAAGTTGTAGAGTTACAAGGTATGTGGGATTTCATCCTCCCAGCTGAAGAGGATCAAGAGGCATCCTTGTTTAGTACTCAAAGTAGAAATCAACTTGATCCTCCTCAACCTACCCCTAAGCCAAAGAGCGCAAGATCGATGACTAAGGATAAAGTTGCAGCCAAGAAAATAACACCTAAAGCGACTCAAACCAGCCCAGTCCAAACAGATTCATCAACTCCATCTAAAATGCTGATTGTTTCAGATGAAATGGAGTATAATATCATAGAAGACATGAAAAAGACTAGGGCCAACATCACTTTTTACGAATTGAGCAAGTTAAAACACCAGCAGAAGATACTTTTGAAAGAATTACATGCTGTACCAGTTGCAAATTTTCCTGTTGCTGTAATCTTTCAAGCTTCCGATGACATGGGAAGACCTCCAACTAATGTGATTAATAAAGTTGATCCAAACGATATCGCTTTAATTGGAGGAAGGTCGAGATCTCATACTCCCCCATTTTTTCTTACTTATGAAATTTTCAATAAAAATTTACATAATTGCTTAGTGGATTTTGGAGCTTCATCGAATATTTTACCAAAGTCAATATGTGCAAAATTGAACGTTCAACCACAAAAATCCGTTGTGCACATAGTTCAGCTAGATCGATTGCAAGTCGAAGTGATTGGCGAACTAAATCGGGTTACCATAAGGCTGTGATCCAACCCAAAGGTATGTCAAGTTATCGACATTTTAGTTGCCGATATTCTATAATTTTATGGTTTAATTCTTAATAGGGATTGGTCAGAAAAGCTTCATGGATACTTTGCAACTGACTGGTCGCACATATGGCTCCCTTAAATCAAATAAAAGTTGAGCGAGAAAGACATCGAAAATACATAGTAACAGAACTGGAGGGAGAGAATGAACCGGTAGCATACATCAAGTAGATTCTTTCCTAGGAAATTTTAATGCTCATACTTCACCTTACTTAGAACATTCTGTTTTGTCTCAAGTAGAAAATTTTTCTCAAACGGATAGTTCTAAATGTGTTAATTTTATAGATAGTCCTGTAAATAAAACTTTATTTTGGAAGTTATTTTTTGACGGTTCTAAATCTAACGAAGGAGCAGGGGCATGGTGTGTGTTAATCAGTCCAAAGGGAAATAAAAGTATGCTAACTTGTAGATTCAAATTTGATTGCACCAACAATACTGCAGAATACGAGGCTTTAGTCCAAGGGTTATACAAAGCAATCAGATTAAACGTCAAATACCTTTAAGTTTTTGGAGATTCTAAAATTGTAATCAGACAGGTACATAATACTATACATTGTTTATCAGGTCATTTAAAACATTACCAATCTTTATTCCAAGATCTGACTGAACACTTTATAGCATTTAATATTTCGTCAATTCCTAGACTCCAGAATGCTAGTGCAGACCTCTTAGCTAACGTAGCTTCCAAGCTCATTCCTTCAGAAGATTTTAGCCCTGATAGATTTTCAATTGAATTAATTTTTAGACCCTGTATTCGTGATAACATTACCAATTAGAGGATTTTCAACGATGATCCTGATATCGTGAGTTTCCTCACATCTGAAGGATCCTACACCAATCAAGTAATTGACGAAGACCAACATGACCGACAATTGCAACAAGATAGCACTAACAATGTTATACCTAAGTCAGTAGTCAAGTTAGAAGACCTTTATGATTTCAAAGATCAGTTTAAAAGATTTACCAATTCGAAGCTGCAAAGTTCAACTTTGAACTATGAATTAGTAAATCTAGGAATTGATACCAAACCACAGAATATCAACCTAGGCCTTGGTCTAGTTCCTGAAGAAAAATTAGCGTATATTCGTCTCTTGAGACAATACAAAAGTATCTTTGCTTGGAATTACGATGAAATCCAAACGTATGACACTTCCATCATCCAACATACTATTCCAATGATAGACAATGAAAAACCTGTCCAACAAAAGTTGAGAGAGATCCATCCCAATCTAGAAAATCAGATCAAATCTGAACTCAATAAGTTATTGAAAGCCAAAATAATTTTTCCCATTCAACATTCCAAATGGGTTTCCAATATGGTTCCTATTAGAAAGAAAAACAAAGACATTAGAATCTGTATTGACTTTCGAAATCTTAACAAAGCCCGCCAAAAGGATAATTTTCCTTTGCCTCCCATGGAACAAATACTACAGGTAGTCGCGGGGTCAGAATTAATGTCATTCTTGGATGGATTCTCAGGATACAAAAAAGTGTTGGTACATCCCGATGATCAATTAAAAACCACATTCAAAACCAAATGGGGCACATATGCATATCAAAAGATGCCCTTTGGTCTAATCAATGCTGGTGCAACATTTCAGAGAGCCATGGACATCACATTCAAAGGGTTAGTTAATAGATTAGTGGTAATCTATTTGGATGATATAACTGTATATTCCAAGAAATGAAGCAATCATCTTAGAGATTTAAAACAAATCTTCCAACGTTGTCAAACATATGGAATTTCACTTAACCCGAAAAAATATTTTTTCGCATTAAGTGAAGGAAAACTTCTCGGATTCATAGTGTCAAAATCTAGAATTCACATTGATGCTAACAGAATCAAGGAGATTTCTGAAATACCCCTACCTCACAACAAAAAAGCTATGCAATCTTTCCTTGGCCAGATTAACTTTGTAAAGAGATTCGTTCTAGATTTTTCAAGAATCGTATCTCCTTTACAAGCAATGATTAAAAAGAACTCAAACTTTAAGTGGGGCCAAGATGAATATGAGGCATTCAATCTGATCAAATAAGCAATTGTTAACGCTCCATCTTTAGCAACTCCAAATTTTTCCGATCCTTTTATTTTATATACATTTGCCTCTGATAGATCATATGTTGCGATACTCACTCAAGCAAATCAAGAAAGGGTAGAAGCCCCAATTGCTTTTTTCAGTTCAAATTTACAAGGGGCTGAGTTAAATTATTCAGATGTGGAGAAACAAGCTTACATTGTTTTCAAAGCAATTAAATATTTCAGACCCTTTCTACTCAAAACCCATATGAAAATCATAGTACCGTTTCCAGTGGTAAGAAATATTTTAGTACAAAAAGATGTGAGTGAGAAAAGAGCCAATTGGGTTACTGCCTTACAGGAATATGATGTAGAAATCAAACCAGCAAGTATTGTAAAAAGTTAAGGCTTTTGCAAAATGCTGGCCGGAGCATCGCTTATGTCTGGCCCATGAATCATACTTGATTTTGCTATCCCATGATCTCTTATTATCTCCTACTATCTTCTTTTTAATGGTTATGAGATTCTTGTTACTTGACTCAGCGAGACCATTACCTTGAGGATAGTAATTTGATGAATGAGATAAGATAATGCCATATTTGAAACAGAAAGATGAAAACTCAGAAGAACTAAAAGCCTTGGCATTATCAGTAGTTATCTTAGCAGGGACACCAAAAACACACTAATTTTTTTGGTAGAATAACAATTTTCTTTCCTAAATATAATTTCAACATGTTTTAGTAATGATGATAAATATAAAATAATGGGATCTGAAACACATTAAAATTCTATCAGTTTTCACCCATGTTGTTAAACATATAATAACATGACACTAAAGATTGCTGAAATTCTAATTGTTTTCAACCATAACATTAAAGATACAAAAAAAACCATAAAATTAAAAAACCATGACATTATGAACAAATTACATGACTAAATTAATCAAAATGACATTATTTGTGGATTGAATGAAACATAAATAATATCTCTAAGTTATTGTTGCATTGTAGATATTATAAACAATAAAAATCAACATAATTAAAACATATAATCCAACAACATAAAAATGACGCATAACTTATGATTTAAAACCATATGGAAATCAAAATTTTTATTTCAGGATATGATGCAAACATCAGTTATATAAACCGTCTTAGAAAATTATTCAAAATCACTCATATTTTCTTGCACACCATCAGAATTCACATCTTTAGATGAATCACTAGATGCAGATGAATATATTCCATATTATTCTCTTTCATCAACTAGTGCCCCATCTGAGTCCACATGCATGCCCACCATTTCACTTTTCAAAATTCTTCTAGATCTACTATTGGTTTTAACAGACCCCCATCTCAACACTGTTCCTTCTGGTAACAAACTTTTCAGAATATTTATCGTCTTGAAGCAAAGAGTTCCTCTCTTTGTTAAGTTGAAGTCATAAACAAGTATGCCAACATCCTCTAATTTTAAGAGGTCTGTGCAGTGACGATTTATATTTATACCCTTTCTTTTTCTCTTTCCGCCAATTTTTTTATCAACTACCATCTCTGGCTTATACACACCATTGAATGTGTGTGTATTTGTAGCATACCAATGTACTTCAACACCAATAACATCTTTATTTTTTGTAATGACCTTTATAACATTAGCAACCCATAATGTATAACCATTGGGATCTCCATCTACTAGCACTACGATCATGCAACCCTCCTTAATATCATGTACTGAACCCCTATAAAGGTCTTCCATGGCTTCACGTTGTGTACAAGATCTTCTGGAACCAATATACATCTCTCTTTCCTCTGCCTGTGAATAATTAATAATACCTTGAGATTGTTGTTGTTCAACAATATTTCTTTCCTCGTGTTCATTTGACACATTTTGTGGCCAAATAAATGGATTTTTAAAATGTATATCTTCATTTGTTGTTCTTGAAATGATATCAGTTTGATTATTGAAAAAGGACTCCCACCAAACTGAATCAAGAATATCAAAGTACTCATATGTATATCCAATACATTTTTTAATTTCTTCTAGGCAATTAAAATAATTTATATCTTTATTATGTCTGTGTGCATTATGAACTTCAGCAACTAATTGTAATAACAATATATTTTATGAAAATATTGGATGATCTGGAATGAACCTCAAAAATTCCAAACCTGATGACAATGCCCATTCTCCAGTAGTTGAATACTTCTTGCCCCATGTCATGATAATGGTTTAGTGCAGATTAGAACCATAGATGTAGAGGCCATCCCTTTACTTGTTAGTGGTCACAAATTGAAAGTTTACAAAAGGCCATTATCAAAGCTAAAGTGCATTGATGGTATCAATGAAACAGTGATGGTGGTGGAGAAAGTCTCAGCTCCTACCTCATCAAGTCACTGAGAAAAAGAAAAAAAGAAAGAAAAAGAAAAATAAAGAGACTTAGGTGAAAACCTCCATGAGGTGCCTGAGTCCCACTGTTGGGCTGGAAAACTCTTGAGGAGGCCCAATGGTGTCAAAAAAAAAAAAACAGAAAAAAAGACCCCTGGGTGAAAACCTCCCTTGAGGTGCCCAAGGCAAGTAGCTAGGATGAAAACCTGTTGGAGGTAGACTAGTTGTTTTTCAAAAAATATAAATAAAAAGAGAAAAGAAAAATTATGAAAATATTGTTTGTAGGTCAGCAGGAGGACGATTAGAGAAACACTAGAGAATCAAAAGGGACCTATTCAACTCATATTTTAATTTCTCCATTCATTATCCTTCATAATTCCACCATTCCTTTCATTTGTTCACTCATTTGCCTCGGTTTGCAAGGGTTCTGTGTTTTCTACAGGATCCCCTAAAAACCTATAGGATGATCCTATATGAATTACAGTGGCTTGGGAATCCTAAAGGAAGTAACCTTAGAGGAAGGAAATGACTTGCCCATGTCAAAGAAATAAATTCTTACATCACCATATCATTACCATACCTCTCCCCACCTTGATCACTCCTGCATTCATAAAAAAAAACCAGTTTCAAAAAATTACAATCGTCAAGAAAACAATATAGAGAAAACGATGACGACAGGTAGCAAGGGAACAACACCTAAAGGCTATTTTTTACCATTCACAAACCCCTATACCTCCTCTCTGCCCATGCTAATCATCCTCAGGTCCCAGCAGTAGAATATGATTACAAATTTTGAGGGAGAAGCAGCTACAAGACATCCTGTAGGAAATCATGTAGCAGCCTATCCCACAAAACAGAAATCATAGGTTGCACCAAGTTTCAAGCATGGAGATCCAAAGGTAGAAGAATCTCCTCCAGAGCCTAACAACATCATCATCATCATAAACACTAGGTACTTGTACATCAAAGAAAATCATCAAAGGATAATAAAAAAAATAGGAGAAATCACATGCAACCCACACACAACAAAGACCTCATTTCTATAATGACTACAACAAGGTATTGTTACCACAGGAAAGTATATTGCTTCCACTCTCTCATTTGCATAATGTGATCAAAAGATGTAAAATTGTGAACGAGTTGGTTTATAAGTGAAAGGTGGCCAGTTAACTTGGCCACCTTCATTCAGTCAATAAGGACAAAGCAGTTAGTCCTCACACACGTGGGAGCAGTCAAGTCAAAGAAAAGGAGTACGAGGTTGAAAGCAGATAAGACTATGGATGCTCAAAGTGGCAGTTGATTAGGAGATGAGGAGAATGATGAAGTGGTAGTGGGACAAACTGTCCAAAAATAGATATTCATACCTAGGATGCCAGCACACCTCCTCACTCGAATCAACCATAAGAGGAAATAAACATTGATCCCCATGCATAGATGCATTCAAATTCTCGATGCTCACGCTAGAAAAGTCACTCTCGGCCCTCCAACAGTCTATAGGAGAGGTAAATTTCATTTTTTTTTCCTACGCGGGACCACCTACAAGATTCTACAGGGAATCCTATAAGATCCCACAGGAACCCTAAAGGATACAGTCCGACAGTCTACAGGATTTGTAGTGAGCAATTTCAGAGGGATAAAAATAGGGGCTGGCTACATCAAACATTGTAAGGAGGTAGGCTCTACATTTCCTCCTATTTTTCCAAGTGAAAGGAAGACAAAATCCTCTAGTTCGTTGAAATTGATTGCAGTAAAAGGGAATTATATCCATGGGAATTTCAGTTCAATTTCCTCCTTCGTTAAAATTTTGTATCAGACGTATATACTCCATCCATAAGAAAACATGACAGGGGGGTTTAATAGAAGGAATCCTGTCAACACTGTGAGGATTCCCCAACACCCTCTTGTGCTACAAATATTCACAAGGCATAATTAGATGGGTTTCTTTGAGAAATTAAGGGGGTATGATGATGAATTAGCCAAAGATTTTTCTCTCTCCCTCATTCCACTAACTAGGACCCATGCCACTATTGTTGTGAGAGACCTCTCCATAGAGATCACCCCTGAACTCATAAGTAGAATTACCACACTCCCCTTAGGAGTGCCTTGGAGAAAGGAATACAAGGGAAATATCCAAACTACAAAGAAGAAATTCTTTTTAGAGGGAGAGGAGGCCATGGAAGACAAAAATGGAGTAAGAAGAGCAAGCCTACCATACCCCTGGAATGAAATAAGCTACCACCTTATAAAATATTTATCATGTGAAGGTATGTATAGTGTGCTATATGGATACCACTTTAGGCTTCTTGAAGAATTGAGGATTGGAGCAGATACACCTCCTCACCACAGACTCAGCATACCCTACTTCCTTCTTCAATCACTAATAGATATGAGCATGAAGGTGAAGGAAGGAAACTACAAACAACTGGCCCATCATGGGTTAATTATACTCTTCATAGAAGATGCCATCCACAACCTTAGAATTCCTATCACATGGGAAATTTTCAGAGACATGCAGGCAGAGGAGGATATAAAAGCTCTCGAATATGACAAGAGCCCTACTGCGAGTGAAAGGGATGAAGAAGAGTGTGATGCCCACCCTAGTTTCCTGACTCTAATATGACATTACCTTGCATACTTTAGTCTATGAGTAACTCAGGCTAAAAATCCAGAAACGTGACTCTATTATCAGCGAATGTGATGGTTATGTATATTATGATTACGATATAATTAAGGGTTATGTGTATTCTCTATTGATATCATGATGGTGATAGTAGTAAAGGATAGACATGTTTCTATTGATGTTATAATGATGATAACCTTGATCTATATGTATGGTTCCGTTAAGGCTATGATGATGCTAGCCATGATGGAGGTATCCCCTATGTTAGCTACTTACATTAGTTCTGGCTCACAATGAACGATGATGTGAATGACCAGGTGATGGTAATTAATGCTATTAGGACAATGACTAACACTGAAAAACCTGGTTACTGATTATTATTGAGTATGGAAGGAAAACCACCAGAGGCACTCGCACATGACGAGTTGATGACACCTGGTTTGATGAAAATTTATATTATTTTATCTTTGAAATTCTAATCGATTTTGAAAACTGCTATATATGGTTATCTATATTCTGATGATATGTTAATGGTTGCAGGCACAGATGAGTTGCTTGGCCGAATGACTCACATATGGGTGATGGGGTTGTGCAAGTGGATGGAAATACATGGGAGGGGTGGGACAGTGTCCCTGATCTCACCCACTAGCACTCCTGCCGTGACTTGGGCTGGAAGGGTTGAAACACCTTCGCCTTGAAGATAATGATGCCATGAGGGCAGGTCCCAAAGTTGGTTCGCTCATGAGGAGTTTACTGGGGGGCGCGCATCAAGGCGGATTCCTTGATCCCCGGCACCTTTAGTCTCACTATAGAAGGCAACATAAGAGATGATAGTGGTCTATGACGTTGCACGATATTTTCCCCTCGTAGTCACTGGATGCTTGAAGGGCAAGTGGTGTGGCACCCTTGGAATTTCAAGGGAAATTATTGAAGGGCACGACCAACTTGGCACCCTTGGCATCACAATTAAACTGTTAGGTGAGGCACCCTTGGAATTTCAGGGGAAATTCTTGAAGGGCACGACCAACTTGGCACCCTTGGCATCACAATTAAACTCTTAGGTGTGGCACCCTTGGAACTTCTAGGGAAGTTCTTGAAGGGCACAACCAAACTTGGCACCCTTGGAATCATTAAAAATAAATGATAATAAATAAATATAAGTAAGGAATGAAAGCTA
The DNA here is from genome assembly GCA_000404065.3 of Pinus taeda. Lineage (NCBI taxonomy): Eukaryota > Viridiplantae > Streptophyta > Pinopsida > Pinales > Pinaceae > Pinus > Pinus taeda. Next base: position 35,213 of record APFE030216955.1, on the reverse strand, counting down.
GGGATTTACACCAAGGGAAAATGATTATTAGAAACCAAGGAAATTAAATCAAAAATAAAACTTGGAATAAGGAGGATCATAGGAAAACAATAAATAGAGTACCTTAAAAATTCTACCCTCCCCATGTTGGAAAATGCTAGGTAGATGAGGTGGTTTAATTAGATAAAAGGGGAAGACAAACATATTGTAAGGATAAAGATTAATCCTAAACCAATTAAACTTAATTAAGAAAAGAGGAATGTGAATTAAATTAAGAAAAATAAATTAAATTTAGAGAAATGTAGAGAAGCTCCATGTGGCATCAATAAACATAAAAATATCCCTCTAAGAGATAACCTGAGTTAATTTAGGAAGTAGATTGGGGATAAAATATTGAATCATTAACTGACTCCAAGTAATAAACACAATTTAAAGAATAAAAGGGGGGAATAAAGAGACAACTAGGAGAAGAAATTGGAATCTTGTGAGGTGAGGAAAATATTAGTTTTAAATAAAAAGTTAAGTAAATAATTTTGGGTGACCCTTGCTAAGAGAATGACACATGGGTAGGTGAATAATCAAGTATTAAATTAAAAGAAAAAGATAATAATTATGCATGACATGCCAAGTGTCACCTATGAGGACTCCTATAAAAGAAGGGGCAAGCCATGAGAGAAGGGACTTTTGGGAACCCTATTGTTGGATGGATGATATGAGGTGAAAGGAGTGACTACGAAGCTATAGTGAGTTTGGTGAGGTAGAGGTTTTTTTTAGAGAGGGGACTCTTGAGCTAAGGTTGCTCTCCTCTGCCAGCTAAATTCTTCCTCCATTGTACAACCCCATTGCAGCTTGGGGGTCCGCGGGGAAGAAGAGTACCCAAGGAGTAGGCTGGGAGGTAAACCGGTGCGTCTTGTTTCGGATCAAGTGCGTCATCATACACTCGCAGAAGTGACTAGCAACCAGGGAATACCAGCGACAACAAAGCAAGTGGAGTCTCGCCTTCCGGTGTACGGTACATGTGTATTTCGTTACTACTTGAACTCAAAATAAAAGGATGTAAATGTTTTGATATGTTCCTGAAATGAGCTTCAGTAATGTGTGTGTTGAATGAAGTGAAATCTCAATGCGTTTCTTTCTGGTCGTATTTGTTTTAAAAAAAAAAAAAAAAATGTGCTTGATATATATACAGTTTTAGCTGGGTCATTTCACTGTTTTAGCTGGGTCGTTTCACCACTAAGTCAACAAATGGTTTCATTGTCGGGACTTGGATCTGCTTAAGGAGACGTGTGATGTCGCATCACTGGAATTTGACCAAAAAGGAAATTGAGAAGTGGGTGGATAGAAATATCCACGAATTCGCGGTGTAGGAAAACAGGAATTTGTGCTTGTCAAAAAAACAATGGTTGGACATATATTTGTACACAAAAATACACAAAATTTTCTTCTACACCTTCCCGATCGAGCTATACGAGTGGATAGATAAATTAGCAGATGACCAAGGAAGGTGGAGACTTGTCACTCCAATAGTGTGGACTCCAGAAGTAGTGCGAAGGTTGGAAGCTTCTGAAGATAAGATCACGCGCACTGTTGATCACTGGCTTGATCAAGCCATAGGAGGATTTGTGACAGAGTTCTCGTTTGATACCTCAGTCAGCTACAATGAAGCAGAGCGGCAATTATTCAAAGGGCCGCGAGGTAAGTACCTAATATATTTGAGTACCTAGATTAAGATGATATTGTGTGAAAAATAGGTTATGTCATTGCCTTGATGTTCGAAGCTACGCGAAGTGGAAATATTTTCAAAGATAGAGGGGGAACATGAGATCCTGAATATAGCCTGTTGATTGGACCTCCTTTGAGTGATGATGAAGGAGTGGTACAAGCCTCACTGTAGAGTGTGGTCCAGCTAATAAAACAAGGTTTTCCATGAACTCATCATCCATCCACTGCCCCTCCACCTTCACCTCCACAGCATACAACTTCGCCCACACCGTCACCACCACCGTTGTCATTCAACATGTCGAATACAATGAAGTTGCCAGTTTTCAAGGGTACATGGAGTGAGGATGTAGATCAATTTTTGTTTGTTACGGAGGCTGTGTGGACAACACAAGAAGTTACGAATGATAAAATGAAGAAGGTGCAGTTGGTTACTGCTCTACAGGATCGTGCGTTGACATGGTACGTCAAGTATTGCACTAATAATCCTTTGGCATCGTTAACAGACACTAAGGCCACTTTGAAAAATGAATTCAACAAGCCTAAGTCTGACTTGCAATCAGTAGTTGGATTCAAGGAAATCACGATGAAGGCTGGTGAAATGCCCTGGAAGTTAGATCAAAGATTGAAGTGTGTGATTCGCAAAGCTAATATGCAGCTCACCCATAATTAGCATCGCGAGTGGTTTATAGCCTCACTATTGCCCCACCTAAGGATTTATTTATCGCAATAGAAGATAGGGACTCAGGTGTAAGCCCTTGAAATCACAATGAGATTGCATGAAACGCTTATTCAGGACGCGTCTTTGGGAGTTCAACAAATTCACTCGCAGTTGTAGAACCTCTGCTTGGAACTGCAGAGATTGAAAAAATAAAAGGAGGCTAGGCCGAAGGTGCACGAGGAAGTTTGGTTCCTCAAGTGTAGGAGTCAAAGGCATGACAAAGATCACTTCCCTGTCTTCGCAAATTATATCACGGGGAGGGGGACCAATGCCCATGAGGCAGGAAGCTCTAGTAGGACCAAGTACGAGACCTGTGCTATGGTGCACTATTTGCCAGGTGGCTGGAAAAAATGTAATAGATAATTTTCATTTGCTGCAAAATTTCATTCAAACACCGCAACAATTGTTCTACGATTTCTAGAAATCAGTGGGCCACGATGAGCACCACTGTCATAGTTATGAATTGATGATGGAAAGAACGTCTACCTATCAAATGCAAGATGAAACGCAGCCTCCAGATCAGGGTGTTGGGGGAGCACGAGGAGGATATTAGGGGCGTGGACGAGGCCGATGAGGAGGAGGACCTAGTAGAGGAAATGGATGAGGCCGATGAGGAGGAGGACCTGATAGAGGATGTGGGCAAGTTATTTTCTATAATTGCGAGATGCTAGGGCACTAAGCATGGTTGTGTCAAAATTAGACGTGCCCGTCATGTTAATATTGCACTCAGTTTGACCATACAATAGAAGAATTCCCTGTGTTGATATCCAAGATGCAGGAGAAGAAGGTGCAACCTCAGCACCCTGCACATTACTTACAAATGATGATGGCTGAGCCCCATGAGGAGGATCCAAATGTGAATATAGTACTGAGAAGTGGAGTCGTGACTGGGGATGACAAGGGAAAACAACCTGAAGAGAATGGATGGGTCTGCAAGGCCCCAGAAAAAGAAATTGGATTATATCTAGAACACGCGGAGGAGACATATATGGAAGCAAATAATAGCTTCGCTAAGGCATCTACCTCAGGAATTCAGGACAAACTACCAGAGACTAGTGTGCCTATAGAGGTTGATCCATCTGTACTTATTGCATTCCTGGAGACTTGCATGAAACTTCTACATGATATCAAGGCTGTGAAGGGGCTACAAGAGTTGATAAACAAGTGTGCTGGTAAAGAAAATTCTCCTGATGGACACCATGTAGTTAGAAAGATCGGAAAACATAAGGCGAGAATAGGGCATGAGATGAGGCTCACTGCGTAGATAGGAGACTATGAGATGGACCAGGTTATTTTGGATCTAGGATCTAATGCAAACATTTTGCCTAAATAGACATGGGAGAGAATGGGGAGACCCGCATTGCAATGGTCTCCAATTCAACTGAGGATGGCGAACCAGTAGAAGATTATCCCTATGGGGTAACTACATGGAGTTAATGTAGACATAGAAGGTGCGAGCACGCTGGCTGATTTTGAAGTGGTAGAAATCGTTGATGATAACAATGTTGATCTAAAGATGATTTGAGGTTATCATTGATGTCAACCCAAGAAGCACCAGGGGCTATCTTGATCTTGAAATGGATTTTGACTTGACAACTTACTCTATTTTGAGTCAAGGATCTTCTAGATAGATTCTACTCGTCAAGATTTTTCTGTTGATATATGGCACACCAAGTAATTCTTCACAGTTTGAGAGATATTCATGTTTGAAGTTAGTAACTCCAGCTAGTGGGCTAAAACCCTATGGGGTTGTGGCATGGCACTCATAATTTGTTTTGGTCATTGAATAGTCATTAATTAATAATTTTTTAAGCTCCTAAAATCCCTCCAACATTCTCTATAAAAGCCCCTCTAAACTCTATAAAAAGAAATCTCATATATCCTCCAAATGTAGTGATCATGGAATTTTCGCTATAACTTCATTTTTGCGAAGTCATAGATTCTGAAATTAAAACCCATTTGATTTGAAATCTTAATGAACGTCGTGACCGAATTTCAAATCTTGGTTCACTATATGTACAGAGATATGAGCTTTGGAAGTTAGAGTTTTTGTAGGCTGCCAAATTTCATCTCAAAGAAGTGACCTTGGAAAAATTGTCATAACTCTCTCTGAGAAGAGGATTGGAATTTTATAAATAGTGGTAGATAGTGCATGGACCATAGTTTTATGTGTATCAATTTCAGAGCTGAAGAAGGAAACAATGACACATGGCACGCCGTACAAGTTTTCTCTACTGCATTAGTCCATGATTAGGTCATTGTGAGAGATTGGGCATAACTTTGTCTTGAAGAGTCCAAATTAGGCCAGACCTATGGGATTGGAAAGAAGACTCAGAGGGATACTATAGGACCAAATATCACATATTGGGGATCTGAAATCACAGAGATACATCAGATTAAATATTGTGCTCCTAGAAGGTGAGGAAAACTAAATCAAGTGCTATCAAGGGGTGCAAAGGACCAAAATTTTTAGGGCAACAAAGATCAAGGTGCAACAAAATGATGCAGTAGAGGTAAGCTACAGGTAAGTATCTTCTATATATGCATGTTCATTTCTTAATTGCATTAGGTTCTTTGTATTCTAATTTGTTGTTTTTGTTTAGCACTGACATATGCTCTGCAAGATGAGGTAAGTTTTGCTATTATCATGTCATGGGTATTTCCTTGAAGACTTTTTGTAGGTATTATATATTCATCAAGAGAAGACTTAATCTTATGTTAACAAGAATGAGAAAGGGTAGCATGACAAGAGCAACAATCAAGGTGCAGAACAATAGCAAGAAGTTCACCATATGAAGTCTTCAAGTGGGAAGCACTGCATACAATCATTGTAAAAGTATCATTGTATAGAGTCATTGTAAAAGCATCATTGTAAAAGTTGTACAAGTGTCTATTTGCCAAGAGTTGAAGAGGTAGTGTTGGGAGGTCTAGGATCATCATTAGGTGGTTGTGTTATAGTTGGGGTTATGGTCTAGTGTGTCTTCTTCTTATACATCATTCTATATCATTGTAAAGTGGACCATTTTCTCTGGTATGGGAGTCCATTCTTCTTTTATTCTTCTATAGGGTGGTAGGGTGGTGCTAGGCTGGTGCATGAAGTCACCAACAGGTTCAAGCCTATGAAAACTTCAGGGTGGCAGGGTGGTGCTAGGGTGAGTTGTAGCTCATTGGTGTTGGGGCATCCGTTCAATTGACTACTAAAGAATCTTGGGCATTGGAGCGTCCATCTAGTGGGAACTGGAGAAGAATGCTTTTCTAGAATTCTAGGAAGTTGTTGCTTTCATTTCAGTTGGGGCTAAATATTAAAAAATTTATTAGAAAAGCGTTCAGTGGTTTTTGACCCGGAGGGGGTTTTCCACCTAAAATATTTGTGCCTCATAGGTTCTTTTATTTACTGTTATTGCTGCATAAATGTTAATAATAATTGAAGGTTAACTAATTTTCTAAAAATATTTAAAAGTGCTAATTGCTAAGGAATACTGATTCACGCGTCCCCCCCTTAGTATTTTCCAACAAACAATCCATACCACGCGCTCCTCGGAATTGATTTGGCTATTGATATTAATGGGGAAATCAACTTGAAAAAGCAACCAATTTCATTTGAAAGGAAATCACTCCGCGTTGTAGTACCGTTGGACCCTGCAGATGGACTGCGCTATATTGAACCGGTCCATGACTAGAAGAAAGTGATGACGATTTGGATCAAATCTACAAAATTATAGCACGAGACCAAGATTAGATTAATCCAACAGCCGATGGGAAGATTGGATGGGACCGCGAAAGCTCTTGTACCTCGGATTCAAATGAGGAATTGGAACATTGGCAGAATCAGTTGCATGAAGTATCTACATTGTGCTGTAACATGATGACTAAATTGTTTCTTTGTGTGTCATTGGAGGTAAGAAATTTACCCTATTACGATGGTTTAACTGATGTAGATAAATTTTTGGATGCCTTTGAGAGAGAAGTACCTGAGGATCATCGCTTTCAAGCACTGGATTTGGCGCTACTCTCTACACCTGCATGGTGGTGGGGTACACACAAAGACAACTTTGATGAATGGCACAATAACAAGAGGATGATGAGGTTGCGATTTGGTCGTACGAAGGTACGATTAACTAAGAAATATGATGGGAGAAATAATCTGTGCGATCATTTGGAAAGATGGACTAATGTCTATGGAAAAGAGCCACAACTAGAGTGGGTACACTTATGTTGTCATACTCTTAATGACCATCAGTTTTGAAGATGGGTTCGAAAGCATTGATGAAGCTCTGCAAGAGGTTAAGGTGGCGATCTTTAGAATTCTGTAGGATCCTTTGGAGTTGGTTCAACTAGATTGGAGCACCCAGCTGCGCCATGCACTGGAATGCTATAATATGACTACTGAGGGGGAGGATGAAGATCCAAGAATATTAATATCCCAGAGCCTGAAGGCCACCACGATGTTGAAGGCCCACAGATAGAAAATCTTGACATCACCGCGATGCTGAAAGCCAGGCAAGTAAACATTTGTACTAAAGTAGAACCAAAATTTGTGAAGATTGGAGATTAATGGGATGATGCCACAGTGGATAAAGTTGTTGAGTTACTCCGTGATTACCAGGATGTTTTTCCTACAAAATTTTCGGATTTAAAAGGCATCATAGGTGGCTTGGGCATGATGAAAATTACCTTGAATCTGTACGTGAAGCCTATTAAGTAGAGACCATATCACTTTAATCCCAAATACAAGGAAAAGGTCTGCTTAGAGTTGGACAAGATGCTTGAGGCTGGCATTATCAAACCTATGGAGGAATTTGATTGGGTGAGCCCAATGGTGGTCCAAGAAAAGAAACAAAAGGGAGAAATATGGATTTGTGTAGATCTGAGGAAGCTTAATGATGCCTGTGTCCATGATCCTTTCCTGACACTGTTTACATATGAGGTAATGGATAATGTTGGAGGGCAGGAGGCCTACTCGTTCACTGATGGGTTCTCTATGTACCATCATATTAAGATCGCGCTAGAAGATAGGAGTAAGACAACCTTTGCGACATAATGGGGTTGTTTCTAGTATATTTTGATGCCATTTCAACGTAAGAATGCGTCGATGATATTCTCTCTTGAAGACATCGTGACATTCAAGGAATTCATTCACAAGTTTTCGGAGGTGTATTTTGATGACTGGACAGTGTTTGGGTTAGTAAAGCGCCATGTAGCTAGTCTATGCTTAATGCTAGATACGTGCCGAAGATATCAGATCGCGCTGAACCTAAAGAAGTGTTTATTCTGCGTCCCCTTTGGGATTTTGCTGGGTTATGTGGTGTGCAAGCAAGGAATAATGGTGGACCCTACCAAGATCGTGGTAATAGTTAATTTGGAGGCCCCGAGGAGTGTCAAATAGTTGCGCACGACGCTGGGCCATACTGGATATTATCAAAAGTTCTTCAAGGCTTATGCTAAGATTACCGCACCTATGGTAAAGATAATGAAGAAGGACGCTACAATTTGTTGGGATGAAGAATGTCAGTGCAATCTGAATGTATTAAAGGAAAATATGGTCACTGCACCGATCTTGGTCTTCTTGGACTGGAAGAAGTGGTCTTCCTGGACTAGAAGAAGGCATTCCATGTGCACGTTGATGCCTCATGTATTGCGTTGGGATAAGTGCTGACAAAAGCTAGTGAAGGAGAGATGGATCACCCTATAACCTTTGTGAGCAGGAAATTATCAAAGGTTGAGAAAAATTACTCAGTGACAAAGCACGAAATATTGGCTATGGTGTACACGCTCCAAAAGTTCTGACACTATATGTTGGGCAGACATTTCAAGATGTGTACAGATCATTCTGCCTTGAAATACTTGGTCAATAAGCCTGTGTTGCAGGGGGGGGGGAATATGCAGATGGTTGTTGTTATTTCAAGAATATGACCTTGAGGTAATTGGGAAGCGAGGAAGGTTGAATGCAGGACTTGACCATTTGTCACAAATTGAAACAGGGGAGGAGCCTACTAATTTGGAGGAAGGGCTGTCCAACGTGTAACCCTTCATGGTGCACGTGGTGGATAACCATTTTGTAGATATTATTCACTTTTTGACTACAGGGACAAATCTAGAAGTATATACCAATCAACAGAAGAATGAACTAGTGGTGCGCGTGGCAGATTTTTCAGTGATCGTCGGACTTTGTATAAGATGGGCGCTGATGAGATACTACGGAGGTATGTACTCGATTTCAAATGAAGTAGAATCCTAGCTGAAGCTGATGGAGGGGATGGAGGAGGACTTTATGTAGGAAAGGCAATGACAGAGAAGATTTTGTGTGTAGGATTGTGGTGTCTTACGCTGCATAAAGATTCTGAAGCATTTTGTAAGGCATGAGATGCATGTCAGAGAATAGGTATACCATCACGAAGGGATGAGCTGCCACTAAACCCTCATGTGTCATTAAAACCATTTGAGAAATGGTAAATTGACTGTGTAGGACTGATTCAACCCCCAGGCAAAAAAACAGGTGTGCGCTATATCATCACTGCGACGGAGTATCTGACTAGATAGGTGGAGGCACAGCCTGTGAAGGATTGTACAGGGGCAACAATGACAAATTTCTTGTTTGAGTACGTGTTAACCAGATTCGTCTACCCAAAAGTATTGATGATCGATTGCGATACACACTTCCTCAACGAAACAATCAGTGCATTAACTGAAGAGTTCTAGGTTTATCACTAGAAGAGCACACAATATCATCCGCAGGCTAATGGGATAGTTTAGGCCTTTAATAAGATCTTGGAGAACATGCTGAAAAGGATTTGCAATGCACAGCGGAATGACTGAGATGTGTGCGTACTGATAGTACTATGGGTGTACATGACTACTTGTAAAAAGCTAACAGGTCAGACCGTGGACCGTGGAGCCTTGGAAGAGTGGCTCACGTAGCTAATGGAGCTTGAAGAATACAAATTCTTAGTTGGATTCCATCAGAAAGTATAGAAGGAACGTGAAAAAGCATGGCACGATCGACACATCAAGCTGCGCACATTTAAGTTAAATGACTTGGTTTTATTATATGATAGTAAGTTCTCTAAGTTTCTGGGAAAGTTTCAGATGCACTGGCTTGTGCCATATGTGATCAAGGAAATTACAACTGGAGGTGCAGTTCAGCTAGCGAAGCTGAATGGAGAACCTTTCCGAGGAAGAGTGAATAGTAGTCAATTGAAGCCATATACAGGAGATCCGACTCAATGACTCTATGATAGCCAGACAGTCTTAGCGCTCCAGGAAGCTGTAAGGAAGCATGGGACTATAAACTACAGAGCTCAAATGGAAGGAATACGTAGTAAGAAGACTGCGCGCAAAAGGGCGACGTCACAGTATCAGAGGCTATGCAAAGGAAGATGCACTATGAAAGAAGATATTGTGTAACACAACCAAAAAGTGACTGTTGGAGTCATTGTTCATGATTTGACATCCAGGAGACAGTTAAGAGGAGTGGGCGGGTGACATTTAAGGCTAAAATACTTGAATATCTGCTGCCAAACTAGCATTAATGATCGAATTTTGTGGGGAACGGTTGGATTTGAATTCAAAATCCCCTATAAATTATGTGTGTCGTTCCAACAGTGAACACTTTGCACACTTAGAGTTTTTGAGCTGTGTTGTTTGTTTCTTATGAGCGCCTCGTTCTTTGAGGATTTGGTTGCGAGCCCTGTGTTTTCCAATTTTCCCGAGTTAAATCAGAATGTTATCCTGGAAACCATGTTGGGTTTGAGCCCTGCTGAAACTATGAGCATTGGGGGAGACATTGCATCTCAAGGAGCTGCACTAGAGGCGGTGAGCATGGAAGCTCCAGCTCCTGTTCCTACAGCGCTGAGGTCACCCAGGCTGAAGCCCACCCCTGTTAAAGAGACCCAGAAACCAAATAAAGATAAGCAGAAGAGGTTGGTGCATGTGCGCGAGTCTCCCATGAAACATACTTTGACTCAAAAGCAGAAGAAGGATAAGCAACCTGAGAGGGTTGTGGATTTGGAAGTTGAACAAGGCACTGGACATATAAACATTAAGGGAGTGGAGCCCATCAAAAAAATTCTTCAATATATCCCTCTATGAAAAGGGAAGGTGAAGGTCTCCAAGGACCCAGACTTGGACAAGTTCCTCATTCACACGCCCCTATTGTCGGAGAAGATAACTTTTGAAGGATTGCACCTTACACGGGTTCCCTTATTAAAAATGCAGGATTGGGACTTGGCTGACCATGAGTGGTTCCCTCACCTCGTAAAAGAAAATTACATGAGGCTCGTGTATTACTGAGACTCCGGTGTCATTGAGTAGGAGATAGTTGAATGGATCTGTAGAGTGGAACAATCCGGGTTGTTGAACCTGTTGTGGGTACCCCACTACCACTACACTAATATTAACACCACCTGTGTGCGATACCTACTTACTCTATTGCACGACGGGTTCTTATGGCTTGGAGAACCTATACCCATCACAGATATTCTCATCCACAGGGTCACACACCTGCTACATGAAGGTTTGAATCCAGCCAAGGAGTTTGGCAGAAAGACATGCGAGAGAGACTTGGCAGAGAAGATGAAGAAGAAGTTTGAGCTTAGAAAGAAGCAATGCGGCTATTCCATCACGTCCATCAATGATCCCGCGGTGCAGATTGCCATCCAAATACTAGCTGGAAAGGTTATGAGAAAGTGTCGTGTAGACGAGGTTCCAACACCTGTGATATCGTTGCCTACACAATGTGCAGAAGGCATGCAGTTCAACTGGTCGTGTTATTTATGTAACAAACTTCTTGCAAATTGTCATGAGGCCTAAGATGAGAGCAGACCTTCCACTATGTGTGGTTGCTGCTCTCCATTGTGCTAGTCGTGTGGGATCTACTAGAGGAAAACCAGTTTCCTCCATTGAAGGTAGGATTGCCGGAGGCCACACAATTTGCCTCCCTCTGGGTCACCAAGGACCTCACGCAGTTCATAGAAACAAAGATTTTTTGGGTATTCATGGAAGTGAGCTTCCTCAAGGCCATCAACTAGCACCCAAGATTATCCCCAACCTTATATGAGCAGTTGTCCACGTATGCTGAGTTCAAGGAAGATTTCCACTGCATCTACATTTGGGAGCGGAAGGACCCGCAACAGAAGTGGTTCGATTGCCGAATCTAGTCACCGATGATGCCATATAGGAAGTGATCAAGCACTGGTCGACAGATTGGCACACCCAACGCGACTTAGATACAGGCACCAGCAAGGTCGCGGGGAGCTTCACTGAGAAGAAATAGAGGGGTGCAGCAAAACAGTTAGCACAAAAGTTGGCCACCAGTGGAAGAAGGAAGAGAAAGAGAAGGCTAAATGGGAAAGGAATGCGCTGCAAAGGAATAGGCTGAACAAGAACAAAGCGACTATGAGAAAAGCGGCAAATCCCCTTCACCCAAAATCGAGGAGGAAGAGCAGTGTGAGCAGGGTGGTGGTGGCGATGAGGGGAAGAGCACCCCATTTAGGCTGAGGAAGTGCAAATAACAACAACAACAGGTGGGGTCCGACAAAAAGATGAAGTCGGCTAAAGCGCAGGAGGATCCCATCACCCTAACAGATGCTGATCTTAAAGAGATCAGTGATAAGGTATGTGACAATATAATTGAACTGTTGCAACAATTTGAGCAATAGTACATGCATTCGCTAGGAAATGTCAAAAAGGATTTGCGGGAACTGCAGATCCAAACTAGCCAAAAACAAGTGGGCGCAGGACAAGTGAGTGTCGCACAGACGAGCCTGGGACTGGGGACAAGTCATGCTGCAGAACTAGTAAGGATAGTGGATCTTCGAACAGTTGCTCTGCCAAAAGGGTCCCTGAGCGCGGAATCAGCTGATGACAAGATCATCATAGATACCCTGAAGAACATCGGCTTGCCTCAATGTTGCAGTGCTACCCAATGAATTTCTTCATGCGCTACAAGCAGGAGTGACAATGGAACTGAGAGATCAAGAGCAATGCGCTCTTAGTTTAATAAGTGAGTACCAACTAAACAATGAAAAATTGTTTGCCGATAAGACATAGGACCTGAAGGAAAGGGATACTATCTAGGTGTAAAGCTCCCAGCTGGCGGACGTGCTTGCAGAGATGTGCATAACAATGTCGGAGTTGCACATACCTGAGGACGCACAACCAGAGGCCAAGATCCAAAAACTAGATGTAGGTGTTCGCAATGCGAAATCAAAGGTGACAAGAGTTCAATTTGAACTCAACATGAAAATAATGGAGCTGCATCTCAAATCACAACCTTCGACTTCACCCAAAGTTAGGGAACAGTGCCGAGCCGCCATCAAGGAAGGGATGACTACTATTGAAGTTGCAGTCATTGACTACACAACTTTGTATAAACAGGTGATGGAGTTGGTGATGACCCTACAAGAAGACCCCAACTTGCATATATTGAGTTCAGAGATCCACGAGATCCAAAACAAGTATGACGAGGTTAGGGCAACGACGCGCTCAATTAATACAACGCAACGCCTCACCAAGTTGCAGTAGGGGAAGCATCTCCTCGCCCAGGTGGAAGAAACCCAAAAAAAAGAGGTAGTACTTAAGGCCAGGTTGGGTCCTTGGTTGGAAGAAGCCTACCAATTCTCAACCAACATTAAGGAGAAGCTGACGAACTTGCATCTCACGCAACAGAAGATCAAGGTGGTTGGCGAAGGACTAGCTACGAAGCAGCTCATCGAACAAGTCAAGCAGATAGCTACACAGAGCTTTGCTAAGGTAGTAGTTGTGTAGGTGGATCCGGGGAATCTTCATAGTAAGATCACCACGCCAGCTAAGTGACTTGAGGGAGAGTCATGACCTTTGTGTTGGGGGCCTATTGGGATGAGGTCCCCTGGGTCAGTTTTGGGATAAAAACCCAATTTTTTATGTAAAGTTTGATAAAAGTATGTAAAGTCTTCACAAATAGTGGATGCGGAGCACGTAGTTAGTAAGGAGTCAAAAAGAGTTTTTACCCTTGCTTATGTAAAGTTGAGTCGATTTTTGAGTTGTACCCATGGTCCATGGACCATGGGATTGTACAAATAGGTGTGTCTTAGGGAGACTAAGGTAGATCCATGCTTTTTCTATGGGTAAAACGAATGGAGTCTTAGAGAGTTAGCGCAGAGAAGTAAGTCCTAGAAGGGGAAAGGCTCTGGAGCTGAGTGCGTAGAGGCCTAGAGTAGAGTCCACAACTGAGTGCGCAGGGAAGTTTTGAGTCTATAACCTTATACTGAAGATCAATAAAGAAGACTGTTGGAGAAATTCATATGTTTTATCTGTTTCCTTTTGTTGTTTATGTTTTTTATAGATGTTGTGATGAGATAATGTATTTATGAAATAATGATGTATTGATGCGCGAATCTACTAGATAAGTCTATTAATTAAACGCAATGCATGTTAAGTATTTACGTGGGAGTTATAATACTTTCTGTTAAGTTTATTAAGAACTTAAGCAAATATGTGTGTATTCCAATCTAAGGTTAGCCTATGCTGCACTTAATTAGATAACCTATCTATTAGAGGTTCGTAGAAACCGATCATATACCTTTGCAGAGTTTTAGAGGCCATTTGAATGAAACTACAGCGCCAAGCCCTAAGGGCTTAGGGATCTATGTGAAGGAAGATCTAAGACATAAAAGGACATCACAATGATCTTTGGATGTGGAAACTTGGTTCCAGCATCCCCCCATACTGCTTTGGGTGAGACTTCATTTCGCGCTACGTGGGTTGATGCCAAAAGGGCCAGTAGTGTAGGGTTTTGTTTGGCACAACTAACTCCGAACCTAGGTCAGGACCCACTAAGCCAACAATATAAAAACTTATTCAATGTGGAAATGTGAATACCTCATCCACATATATGTAGTTGTTTTCCCATACAAATAGGTTGACATGAGTGTATGAATTGTTGTGTCTTCATTTAGGTGAGCCGCTATGACATTACTATTCCTTCTTGAGGTTGACTTGAAGGGGAAAACTTGTGCTTATATTTGGAGGGCTTCTAGACAATTCTATAGGTTATTCATACATGACATTGACTCTTTTTTATTTTAATGACAAATGATAAAGGCTCTCAATGGGATCCATCTAAAAATAAAATCTCTTGCTCATGAAACCCACAAAGCAAGCATTGCAATAATAATTTTATTTTTCTTCTTTTCATCATTTACAAAAATCACAATTATATGTCATTATGAAGATCAAGCCTAGTTACACTTTCCAATAGTCTCCTCATGTGTTAACCAAGATGATAATGCCATGAGTTGCATGTCTCCCAATCTTGAATTGGGTCCCAAAAATTCAAATATGTTAGGATAAAATTATGCATATAAAACTTAGTTAGTTTTTCCCTCTTCTCCATACTTACCTTTTTGCAAAACTCAATAAATTGCCTATAGTCTTGGAAAGGAAAAGACCCATATTGTTCTAGTGTATTTACTTGGAATTGAAACCACTGCTCATTGAGGAAAATAGCATAGGATTGGGATGGCTTCCTTCATTGTATGGATTCCATAGAGATACTTTCCATAGTAACAAGTTGTGTTTCTTTTTCTTGCAGTCGTTCTTTTATTCTTGTGTTCTCTTCCTGTAGCTTCTCCCTCATGGTTTACTCCCTTAGTTTTAGGTCACTTAATTACTTGCCCATTTCATATATATTTTCCTCCATTAGGCCCACATATTCTACATTTTTTGATTTGGAAATATGCATCCATCTATGTGTCCTTCCTCTTTCCCTTTCTAATTCAAAGAAGAGTGGGATGGTGAACTTCTGGGGTATAATCATACCTCCCTCAACAAATTTGTAGTAGGGTCATAGACTGGACTATGGCTCAGGCTCTTGTAGCTCTTGGAGGCCTCTTTCATCCTTTCTTGAGGTGGTTGTTCCTTGTAGCTCCTCTTTCTTCTCCTGTAGCAGCTCCTATTTCTCCTATAGTTACTTTGTTTCCTCCTGTAGCTCCTCTTTTTCTTCTTGTCTAATGGAAATTTGTGTCTTGAGTCTCTTGATGGTGACTTACCTAATGGTGGGCCTTCCCACACATATCACAGGTGGCTTGGTTTATGCCCTAGGAGAGGTAACCTCCTCAATATTCCCTCCACTAGGTCCTACTTCTTCCTTTTTTCTTGGTGACTCATCAATAGTTATAGGGATTTTTGAAGGTTATGGTTTCCCTTGCCTAATCTAGGTGCTCTTTCTTATTTTGAAGTGTAAGGTACCTTGCCTTGTCTTCCTCCTTTTGGGCTTGATAAGTGTGCCCAATGTAGCCAATGCTGCAACCACTTCTTTCTCAGTACTCCATGGAGAGATATTTTTTTGATGTCCTTGCTTCTATGTCTCTTGGGGCTCAAAAGTCTCCTCAGAGATCTATTTTTCCTCTACTTATTTCTCTCCTTCTTCTTCCTTAATATCTTCTTCCTCTTCCTCTATTTTTATTTCCTCTTCTTCCTTTTCTTTTCTTGCCTCTTCTTCCTTTGTTTTTCCTGCCTCTTCTTCCTCTATTTTTCCTCCCCTACCTCTAGTGCTAGAGGCCGGTGTTTCTCTAGGCGTGATGGCTTGGCTTTAATTGAAGACATCCCTATCCATGTCTACAAAATATTTCCATATAATAGGGTTCCTTAAGTGACTTATAGCATCCATCACAATTAACTTAATGAGGCCACGGTGGGAAATGTGTTGATGCTTCCCTTCCCTCACCTTCTAGCTCATTTCAATGATTGACTGCAGGAGGAAATGGAGAGCACTTAGTCTATGTGGGATTGGTAAACCTACTTTGAATCTCATCTCACTGAGTATCTTGAAATGATAGGCATATACAATGCTCAACCTACCCTCATAGGATATGTATTTGAGAATGTGGTAGGCCACTTCATCCTAGGGGTAAGATAGGATTTCTCTTCTTCATTCTTATCCTCCACAAGTTTTTCTCTTTGAATGAAAAATTTCTTCTTAACTATAACACATACTACTTTGTCCTCCTCCCTCCATTGAATCCATAAGGGTAAGGTGGTCACTCTACTTATGGTTTCAGGACTTAAAGAGATGGTCAATCCTCTAACTCATTTTAGCATTATATGCACAGGGAAGAGGTGAGGGTTGTCATACCCGAGCCTACTTGTGGATCGAATTGCTAGAGATGCTTGCATGCCTAAGTTGGATCTCATAACATTGTGATCTTAAGGGTGTTGATTTTCTTTGCTTGTTTATGTTTAGGTCTTCATAACTTGATGGTATTTTAACTGATAAATTTTTTGTGTTTGCGGGTCCTTTCCCTATGTCCAATCTGCTCCTAATGGAGTAGATGGATTTCTTCCTAAGGATGATATGCCTCTTCTCTACTTTAGAAATGGCTCTATGATGCTCTTTATGGGTGGAAAAAAGAATTTTAAGGAGTTTTGTTGTGACTATACATGTCGCTACAAGCGGAGTGTCCTTCCTATAGCAGTCATTTAATCCCCTTTTTCAAGACCTGATTTTTCATGTCAGTTTGAGGGAAACTCATGAAAGGTATGAGGACATGATTAAGATCATAAGGAAGTGGTGTAGGTGGTGGAAGAAAGGAAAACAAAGGTTTTCTGTTTTTTTAGATGCATGAAAGAGAGGAAATTTGAGCTAACTTTGACTAGATGGAGTGAATGGGTGATGAAATTGACATTGTGGACCTCTCTCAACATTACCTAAAGAAAGTATGACCCTTTGGTATCTTTTTCCCATCAGATTTCCCTCTTGTAGCATTTCCAGCTCCTCTTATAACACTACACTCTCCTCCTGTAGAATTACAAGCTCCTCATGTAGAATTACAACGAGGAGGAAAAATTTGATTCTTTTGTTGGCTAGATGATGGAGAGAGGTAGGTATGTGAGTGGGGAGTGTGGAAATGAAATGTGTGGTCAAAACACTGGGAGAATACACTTGTGTATGCTACCCTGTAGTCATGATTATGTCAATTGTTTGGAGTCTTGCAAAGAAAATATGTTAGCAAAAGTGGTGTAAGTGTTGACACCTAGTCATAGGGATTAGGTGAACAACTGTAATTAGTGTAAATAAATAAAAGAGAAAATGGAGAGTCATTAGGAGATGAACTGAATAGTCATTCCCTCTTGTATATAATAATGAACAACTTGAATGAATAATACAATTACATTTGAGGAGTTACCTCCTGGTCTGAAATGGTATCATAGCCAGTGCCATTTTTGGCTTCCCTCTCTGCTTTGTAACTCCCTTCTACCTATGTTCTACCTATTTTGCAGAACTGACCTCTTGCAACCACTCCACATGTGTGCCTTTCTCAAGAATTTGATAACCGTTCTAAGGGATAAGTGGTTTTGCTTCCCCATCGGAAGTATTCCAATTAGCAGAATCTCCACCATCGATCTATCCCGCTCTATCCAATGGATATCGCCTCGTCCACTCACCAAATAGCTTGACCAATCTCCAACATCGATGTGACCCATCCAATCAAACAATTGTCATGCAATCTCACGGAGATTCTTGCATATTGATATCAAATCGAGAGTGCACGAGAAAAGTAGTTTTCCGGTGCTATGTGTCCACTGCTAATGTCAATCGCGTGAAATTGAGAAATACCATTTACCAGTTTTTGTCTGTGCGAGATACTGCTTACCACTTTACAAATACTACCCATGTGCTTGATTCACACTTTTAAGAAAGACGTTTAAGGAAAGGTTTAGCACTTAAGCTCAATATTAGCCCTTCTTTTCCCTTATGTGAGGCCACTGCTCCACAAGTGCAGTTGAGGTATCACTCCCACACCTGCATGCATGCTGCCTACCGATGTACCTCTCATGGTTTCATCACTCTCTTGGTTTCATAGTGTTAAACATGGGTGCGATGAATGGTATGTCAATGTTTTTTAGACTATGCATTGGCATCTCTGTGTAATTGTTGGCACCTCTGTGTAATATTATATTTTTGATGTTTGTTATATGCTCTCTGTCCTTGGTCCATATCACATTAATACCGCTATCCCATTACTCCCCATCGCTATCTGGTAAATCTACTTTAGTTTATGCATTGTTGAATGTACCATCCCCAAATATACCTTTTTTATATACATATCAGAACTATGTTTTACTACAACTCAGTTTTTTTTTGTTTTACACAGCAAGTGCAAATTATTTTACTAGGAGAAGAGTGATTTTTTTTACACAGTACACATTTTTAAAATGCACCCATTGATATCTATTGTGGGAGTGGTTCTCAATGGGAAGGAGAACTATCCTGAGTGGTCTCAGAAAATCAAACACACTCTCATTTTTATTGAGTTGTGGAAAGGAGTGTGTGTTGGAAACAGAGACAAAGAGCCAGAACAACCTACCTCAAACAAGGAATTCCCCATTTGGGAAAATAAGAACAACAAGGATTATGCATTGATTTCAACATCAGTAAATGAAGAGGTCAGTTTCCATATTTCGCCATTTTCAAATGCTTTCAAAGCCTTACAAAAACTAAAGGAACTCTATGACTCACACTTTGCACTTGAAGTTGTTCAACTCATGATTAAATTGTTCACCCTTGAATTACAAAATGATGATCCTCTTGCTCTTGCATTAGAAGTAAAATCTATTATGCATGATATCAAAGTCACTAATGTTGAACTGGACATTTCTCTGATATCTTTTCTCAAGGCACTTTATCCCACTTACTAAAATTATTTTGAGTCATTGCAAACAAATGGAAACCTCAAAGATATTACCTTTGACTCCCTTATGAAAAAATCTGCTGAAAGAGAGAAAGATTTTGGGAAGAAGACAACTCCTCAGCCCTCTGAAGAGGTTGTGTGCCTTGCACATAGAGAGAAGAATATTTCTCAAGATTCTTCTAGAGGAAGAGGTGGTCGAAGAGGAAGAGGAAGAAATTTCAGAGGTAGGGGGGGCAAACATTCTCAAGGAGAAAATTCAGATTTGCACTGCATACGCTGCAAAAGAGATGGATCACATGATGCATCCATATGAAAGTTGCCTTGGGACAGAATTGAGCATGAAAGAAACCAACCCAAAGCTAAAACTAATGACAAAGATAAAGGTATAGCATCTGAATCCGCTCACTATGTTGTGGCACACTGTAATATTGGAGTAAATGAAGACTTATTTAATGCTTCACTTACTTCTTGGAAAAATGATTGGTTGCTTGATTCAGAAGCAACTTGCCACATGAATTTTAGAAGAGATTGTTTTGAAGAATTTACTGACAATGTTGATGGAGCAGTATACTTTACAGACAAATCAAAACTCAAGCCATCAGGGCTTGGTACAATCAGGCTTAAATTGCCTGGTCTTCCAGATTTTCTTCTGCATCGTGTTTTATATCTCCCACAGTCGAGGAGAAACTTGTTGTCCTTGGTCCACATCCACCAGAAAGGGCACTCCATTCATATGTTTGATGGAAAGCTTGAGGTGAGAAAAGCATCAGACCACTCACTTGTCATGACGGGGTAGAAGAAGAAAGGCTTCTTAAGCTACAAGGTACCTCTACTCGTGCACAAAATTTCTCATACAATTCTCAATATGAAGAAGGTACATTTACATTAGGTTTATTATGGCATCCTAGATTTGGACACTTGAACTATGACAACCTCCGCTTGTTGAAGAAAAATGATGTTACTGGTTTGCCTACAATTCCTAGGAAGCTTAAGAAATGTGATGCTTACATTCTAGGAAAGCATAGCAAACAGTCTTTTCATGATTACATTCCAGAGCACAAAGAAAACTTGAACTCATTCATTCATATTTATGTGGTCCAATGCTTGTTCCTTCTGCAAATGGAAATAAATATATGATGACATTTATTGATGAATATTCCAGAATTTGTTGCGTTTATTTATTGAAGAACAAATCTGATTCTTTTCAAACATTCAAGAACTTTCATACATGGATTGAAAATGATGCACAATATCATATTGTCTCTATTTGCACTGATAATGGAAAAGAATACACTTCAAATGAATTTGAAAATTATCTTCAACAACATGGGATCAAACATCAAACAACTGTGCCTTATAATCCCCAACAGAACAGAGTAGTTGAAAGAATGAATAGGACAATCTTAAATATGGTGTGCTCCATGATGTTTTTCAAAAATGTAAAAATTATGCTTTGGGCTGATGCAGTTCTATGTGCTATATATGTAAATAATAGATGTCCATCTAATGCTATTAGAAAAAAGACTCCTTATGGAATGTGGTATGGGCACATTCCTTCGGTAAAGCATCTTAGGGTCTTTGGTTCCACATGTTATGCCTTGATACCAAAGGTACATAGAAACAAACTTGGTGCAAGAAGTCGTAAGTGTATCTTCCTGGGGTATTCAAACATCTCCAAAGCATATCATCTCTATGATGAAGTCAATAAAAAGTTTGTTGTATCTAGAGATGTAATATTTCTTGAATCATCCAAAACTGGTAATGTTGTTGAGCAGCAACTTGATCGCTTGGATAGATTCGAAAATGCAAAATCATTTCAAGAATTTGATAATCATATTCCACATCTTGAAGGGGGGATTTCTATACTAGATCAGCCTATGGAATCTTCTTCTGAAGCACTCTCTCCCCCGCATGAAACTCCAACAATGGATGATACTTTGAGTGATGTGATTGACATAATTGGGAGACTCAATCTTGATTCAGTCCCAACTCAATCAACAGAGCAGCCTGGACCATCTCAAAAAGGTCCCCCAAAATGGCTAACAAAGACACTTGAAAGTGTTCATCCTGATGAAATTGGAAAAACAGGAACCAGAAATTCAAACCGACAAAATGGAGGTGATGTAGATGACTCTAACTCACCTGTTGATATGGATGTTTCTTATGATTGTGAATTGAACTTGTCTACAGATTTTGAACCAACTTCCTTCAAAGAAGCTGCTTCTCATGATGAATGGAAAGAAGCGATGCAAAAGGAGTATGATGCCATCATAAAGAATGGCACTTGGAAGCTGGTTGATCCTCCATTAGTAACCAAACCAATTGGTTGTAAGTGGGTCTACAAGAACAAGTATAAATCTGATGGCTCACTTGACAAGCACAAAGCTAGGCTTGTGGCAAAAGGTTTTGCACAGAAGGAAGGGGTCGATTATGAGGAGACTTTTGCCCCCACAGAAAAATGGGCTACCATCCAGACACTCTTTGCATTAGCAACTCAGAACGGTTGGAAAGTCCATCAAATGGATGTAAAAACTGCTTTCTTGAATGGAGATCTAAAAGAGAATGTTTTTATGTCCCAGCCTGAAGGATTTGCTGTAAAAGGACATGAACATAAAGTATGAAAACTTGTGAAGTCCTTGTATGGCCTCAAACAAGCACCGCGAGCCTGGTATGAATAACTGACTGAGCATCTTCTGAAACTCAATTTCAAACATTTTGATCTTGATGATGCAACTTTATTTGTCAAGAAAGTTGGCAAAACAGTTGTATATCTTGTGGTATATGTAGATGATCTTTTGATGACAGGGAACAATGAAAGCTACATTGCATTCATAAGAAGGAATTGGGGAAAAGTTTTGAAATGACTGACTTGGGCTATGTTCATTACTATCTTGGCATTAAAGTAACCCAACATCCAAAGTCCATATTTCTTTCTCAAAAAAAAATATGTTGGAGATCTGTTGAGTAGGTTTGGCATGACAGAGTGAAATCCTCTTACTACTCCAATGGAACAAAACTTAAAGCTCACATCTATTGAAGGAAAGGAATTTGAGGATGCAACAAAGTATAGACAGCTTGTAGGAAGTCTCAACTACCTTACTACTAACTACCAGACCAGACATTTCATTTGCTATTGGAATCCTCTCCAGGTTTATGCAAAAGCCTTGCGAGGGACATTGGTCTGCTGCAAAAAGAGTTCTAAGGTACTTGAAGGGAACTCAAGACCTTGGAATCAAGTATACACAGGTAGACGACTTCAGCTTGATTGGATACTCTGATTCAGACTTCGATGGAGACAAAGAAACTGGAGTATCTACTTCAGGATATGCTATGAGTCTTGGATCACGAGCTGTCTCCTAGAGATCACGCAAACAATCAGTTCTAGTAGAGTCCACAACAGAAGCAGAATACGTGGCAGCAGTTGAATCCACAAAAGAAATTGTGTGGCTTAGAAAAATTCTTGAAGAATTGTAGGTAAAACAAGTACAATAAACTCCACTCATGATTGACAATACCTATGCAATAAAGTTGGCCAAGAACCCAAAGTTCCATGATCGAACGAAGCATATCAATACTAAATATCATCTGATTCGACATCATGTTGAGGCCAAAACAATCCATCTTTGTCATTGTTCCACTAATGAGCAAAATTGCAGACATCTTCACCAAAGCGCTTGGAAGAGAAAAGCTTGAACGATTCAAAATGATGCTTCGACTCACCAACATCCCTTCAGATTAAGGGGGGGAATGTTGACACCTAATCATCAGGATTGGGTGAATATAATGTAAATAAATAAATAAGTAATATGAACAGTCATTGGGAGATGAAGTGAACAGTCTCTCCCTCATGTATATAATGAAGACCAACCTGAACGAATAATACATACGAATCAATTTTACTTTGAGGAGTTACTGACTAGCTTGACAGACCTCACATGTGAAATGAAATGCCAATTCGAAGATTTTTTAGGCTAATTTCTCTCTCCAATTCACTTATACTAGTGCATTGTTTCCTTTCCAAGGAGGGAACTGCCCCAAATATGTTATCTTCTCTCCTTGTTGCAAGTTTTAATGTTTCACTTGGTTGTTCTTTGAGTTATCAAAAGTTATAAAAAAATATTGTCCTTAACCTATTGAGTGTTGGGGCATTTTTTTCCTATAATGTTTGTTGGACAAGGGCACCTTATTTAGGGTAGTTTTTGCCCCCTTTCATGCATAAAGTTGGAGAATTTATGCACATTTTTGAATGCCTAGCTTTTGGGCTTTCTTGTTGGTATATTTCACACCTATTTTTTGGATCGGTAAGTCTTTTTAGCTGGGAGGACACACCTATGCATTGTTGCTACAATGTGGTTTTTAATAATAGGTATGTGCACAAGGGCCTTGGAAATGTTCGATGGAAGAAGATCATGTCTTAGGTCCTAAAGAAATACATGATGCATTCAAAGCACTCAAACAATCCTACAATTCATTGTCAAATCACTTTAAATGACTTGCAAAATGTGTCATGTGATTAGGTAATAAAGGATCTGGCCACGACCTATTTTCCAAATAAACTACAAATGAGCACACATGAACTTATAAGCATGCAAATGCTTAA
Source organism: Pinus taeda (assembly GCA_000404065.3). Classification (NCBI taxonomy): domain Eukaryota; kingdom Viridiplantae; phylum Streptophyta; class Pinopsida; order Pinales; family Pinaceae; genus Pinus; species Pinus taeda. The sequence continues at coordinate 11,527 of APFE030216955.1, read as the reverse complement.
AAATGCACATGTGGTTAGTAGCATGCACATGCATAGAAATGTGTGCATGTTCATCAAAAGAATGGCTCGGGGCTAAGTTGGAAAACCTACATATTGGTATCGGGAACGTTGAGACCATAGGATCACAAAAACATGCAGGTTTCTAAGAACATGAGTGCATTTGTATGTGTGTGCACACATTCCTACACATCTCATTGCAACTTTTTTTATCATCAACTTTGTGGAAGCACTCATTACAAAAACAAAAAGCTACTATTAATATACATATGCAGATGCAAATATTTATATTTGGTACTTATTATTATTTTAGATAGACAAAAAAGATAAGAATATTTTTCTTTATAGCCATAAGATATTCTTTACAAGATTAAGAATTACAAAATTCACATTTACAATTTTTATGTCCTTTCATGTCTCAACTTGCATTATATTGATTTTCGGGTGGTGTTTGAATTAACATATCATTCCCTTTATTTTGTTAGGAAGTTGAGCATACTAGCTGCTCAAACTTTTATGTTGAATAGATTACTTTTCAATGGTGTTTTTGATGATTTTCCTTTTTTTTGTTGAGATTTCTCTTCATCTTAATTTGTAGGGTCTATTCTACATTCGTGAGGCTTATATTTTCTCTATACGAGGGGTTTTAGTGGACAGATGGAGAAACTCACTGGAGTTGGGTTTAAACGGTTTGGTTGCTGAGGAATGGGAGAGGTTTATTTGAGCTCTCTCGTCTAGTGGCCTCTTCATCTCAGATAAGGACAATTCCTTAGAATGGTGTGGGAATTCCACAACTGACATTGTTACAGCCCGTAGTGCATACAATATAGTTTCTGGTTCTTCTTTTTTCTCAAAGGACCAAGTGGTGGCATTCAAGTACGTGGAAATGGTCTTCTGCACATAAGTTGAAGGTTTTTATTTCAATGGCCCTTGAAAACCTTATTTTAGCATGGGACCGTTTGTTGAAAAATGGATTTTAGCGGCCAAAGATTTGTGCTCTCTGTCTTAAGGATGAAGAAACTATAAACCATTTGTTCTTTGCTTGTATTTTTTCAAACACTAATTGGTCAGAGGTTCTTGATGTCCTTAACTTGTAGGAGGGTGGTCCTATCTCACCACTAGACCAATGTCTATTGTGGTTGGGAAACAACATAGGTAGATTCAAAGCCCTGCCCATATTTATTGCTTGGGGTGCGTGGAAAATACGAAACAAGTTGATATTTGAAGGTAGAACAAAGAATTCCAATGGAATTCTTGGTGAGATTATCGGTTTCTTTTTTTATTACATAAGCTTGAGAAGTTGTCTAGGTGTCGATGCTTTTGTTTCCCTCTCAGTTCTCTGTCTGTTAATGTGGGTTTATTTGATGAAGCCTAACATGATGGGGTCTGTGGAGGGGGAAGCATCATTTCTCTTCTAGAAAATGTTACTTATTATATCTTGTTGAATGTTGGTCGAGGCATTAACACAAACACATAAATCATTGCAGCTTATGCATTTCTGTTCTTTGCTGCTTCTTTGAAGTTAACTTCAATACAAGCGTATGGGGATTCACAACTCGATGGTGTGAAAGGGTCAAATGAATGTTGTTTCTTTAAAGCCTTGGATGGATCACATTATTATCCTTAAAGAGTGCTTTTAGGGCATTTTCTTCCAACATATATTGAGGGCCTCGAATCAACAAGCTAATTTTCTCTCCAAAAGGCCCTTTAGGTGGAGGAGGGCAACTTTCTCTCTGAGGAACAAAAAGGCATAGTACTTTTGAGAAGGGGTTCCTTGCAGATTCCTATGGATTTGCATTTGGCCGAGCTAGATTTTGGTTTTCAATCTCTCTTTGCAAAGGTCATTTTAGTTATCTCTTCTATTTTTTCTTTTTGCAATTTTGTCTAGTTGCAACATGCTTCTTTCTGTATTTTTCATTGATTATGCAACAACTTTGTATATGGGTTGATTTGGGGTTGTCAATGGTTTGTCTAGATTTTTATGGAATACCTGCAGACTAAGGCTCTTTCTCGGCAAAGGTGTCTCTCCTTTGTTGTCTTATGTACTTCTTTTCATATCTTATGAATGTAATGATTTTTCTTTTTATGGAAAATATAAGACAATGCATCACCACATACATTTCATCCTCAATTTTTCCTTATACATATAGAGCATAATCTATTGAGGAGTTAGTTAGTTTTTTTTTTTTTTTCAATTGAGAATGATACTTTTTTGTTATTCAAGGATAATAAAAAAAGTACAATCAATCTTACAAAAAAACTGTAAATTACTTACAACAAGCAAAACAGATTATGAGTTGTGCGGAAAAAGCACATTGAGGAGCTAATTTGAATTGACATATTTAACATTTTAATATACAAAAATTCTCTTTTGAAGGAATGATTATTATGTATCCGGGGTTGCAAAAGCACCGAGCTCGCTGGTATTATCATTAGTCTTCTCCTTTATGCTGATGATATCATTCTTCTTGCAATGAGCCATGATGACCTAGTCAAGGAGCTTAAAACTCTTCATGCCTACTGCTCCAAGATGGGTATGGCTGTTAATACCGATAAGTCTAAAGTCATGATCATTAAATCCAAAAAGATCACCCACGGAAGTTTCGCCTATGATAACCATTGTCTTGATCAAGTTTCTTCTTATAAATATTCGGGTATTGACTTTCCTCATCACATTAACTCGAATTATAGCATTGAGAAAAGAATTATTGGAGGTTGGAAAGCTTATTATGAGCTTGAAAACAATTGTAAGTGAGTTGATCTTTACATTTGGAGTAAAAAAAGGTTCCACTTTGAGATTCTAGTCACCTCTGTTATCTTATATGGATGTGAAGTTTGGGGGTGCAGTATATCTAGGGAGTCGTGGAGAAAGATTGAGATGATCCAAAAGAAATTCATAACCTATGACCTCAAGATCAAGGGAAATACTCCCTATCCTATCCTCTTGATCAAAGTTGACCTCTCCCCCATTGAAAGTGCGACTATGTTTAGATATCTGATGTATAAGAAGAAGCTTCATAATATGGAATCCAAGAGGCTCCCAAAAATTGCTTCTAACTTTAGCCAAAACCCCCACCTGCACCTCAAGCGCGGGTGGTGTCACGATGCTTAGTCCTCGCTCAACCTTTAGGGGATTAAGGAGGAGATCATCATGGGAAGGAAGGAAAATATGAAAGATACTATTACCTCCAATGTTAAGGACAAGATGTGGGATGCTAAGGAGCTAGAGGATTAAAGAAAGCTAAGGTACTATAAGGAGGTGATCAACCCCATCCTCGATAACCAAAATTATCTATCTATGTTGACTATCATTAAGAAGAAAATGAGCATCGCTAAGATTAGAGGGAACTCTCATGAGCTTCAGAGTGACACTGGGTGGTGGTCTACTCCCAAGACTCCCTCGGATGATAAAATTTATGATATTTGTGATACTAAGAAGGTGGAAGATGAAAGTCACTTCCTTTTAGACTACCCGACTTTTCCCACATCCACTCTCAATTCCCTATCATCAGCCACACCTCCAATCTTGTTGACTTATTAAGCAAGGCCAACTACAAAGATCTTGGAACACTTCTTTCCCTATTCTTTGACCACATAAATAAGATTTTGAAGAATGACAATTAGACTCTCTTTTCTTGAGGTCAGATAAACCACATTGGTCTTAGTAGACGTTAATCATCATCTTCATCATGATCATCAATAATAGAATTAATCTCACATTAATATAATTTCATCACAAAGATCTTGCTATGACTTCTCTAAAACAAATTAATTACTAATAATTAGTTATAAATTTTCTTTCTCAATTTTAAAATAAACCTCATCTTAAAATATAATTTATTTGTATCTATAATATATTTCATATATATTTTATTTTGAAAATTTTACAATATTTTTTTTAAATTAATATTATAATTTGATTAACACTTATAAATATATATTTTAATACTTAATATGTTATTATTTATTTATAAAATATTATAAGGAAAATGTTTTTAATTATTTCATTTATAATAAAATTTAAGATTTGAACTCTAAATAACATTAATATTTTTAAAATTGATATCACATTTTTAATAAAATTATAAGAAATAGATATTTTAATTATTGATTTATTGCGACATTTTATAATAATAAAATTGTGTTATAAATCTTTTTAAAATGTGTAGCTGCTCACCCTTTTTTTAAATGAATGTCGACAGTTACATTGGGTTCTGTGCGTGGCTGGTTGATTTTTTAAAAATTTAATAATCTCTACGGCTACAGCTACTGCTACATTGGGCTCTGTGCACGGCTGGTTGATTTTTTAAAAATTTAATAATTTCTACGGTTACAGCTACGGCTACATTGGACTCTGTGTGGGCGGATTTGAAATTGGTAAAAACTGCATTTGAAATCTGTGAAATCCCATATATCAATATTACATTTAGGCAGCAACAGCAAGCCCACAGAAAACAAAGGAAGAGCGCAGAGTGGAAGATGGTGTTCAAGCTTGGACGGGAGATGGTGTTCAATCTTGGCGGCTGACAGACAGAGGAAGAGAGAAGATGGTGTTCAAGCTTGGCTTGGAGATGCTATTCAATCATGGCCGAGTGGAAGAGTGGGCGTGTTCAGACTGGCTGCTAAATTGAGTAGTAGAGTTGAACAGATTTTGGGTTTGTTGGAGAAGGGCGGTAGAAATTAGGTGGTAGAGTAGAATTCCGTGTTTTAGAATTTTTTGGATTTTAATAATTTGTTTTTTTTAAGCATGGCCATGCTTACTTGTTTATGCCTTGAACTCTGGTTGTGCTTTTTAGTTTTCTTTTTATTTTGTTTGTTTTGAAATGATTTGTTGAATTAGATTTGGTTTGTTTGCTGCTTGTTTGGTTCTGGCTTGAGAGGTCCCTATTAGTTGGTTCGGATCAAGAGGGAGAGTGAGGCTGCAAAGAATATTAAATGGGATAACTGATTTGATGGTGAAGGTTGAGAAGGTATACACTATTTTATTTGTTATTTAAATTTTAGATGGTAATAGCTCATTATTTGAATTTTTAAATCACAATGTATTTTGTAGAAGATTTTATGGTGTGTTTTCTTCTTGGGTTAACTTGCCCTGTTTCCTCTTCAAGTGCAGAGAAAGGAAGAACCATATGATCAGGAAGGAAGAATTATAACAGCAATTAAAAGTGGCCAAAAACACAGATGCTATGTATTTTTTAGATTGCAGGTGAGCATTAGCTTTTGGTTTTTCTCATATTAATTAATTAATTTTATTAATTCTTTTATTGAGGGTATAAGGTGGGTGTACTAAATAACATGGGGTTAGATACACCTGGAAATTTTTCATAATCTTTAATGTTCTTTTGGGTTTTATTTTTTGGTATTGGTTATCTTGAATAGGGTTATTGATGCTTATTAGAAAATTGTTTATGCTTAAATTTGAAGAAGAATTTAGGGCTTTTAGAAATTGTTTGTAGATGTTCAATATGTGATTAAAATTTTATTTCAATTTTATTATAATTGTTTTTCTCCCTGCATGCAAACAGGTTTTGGTCATTATGGTCATTAGTTGATTTTTATTTATGGTTTAGATACTTGGCAGGTAAATGTTAAGAAAATTTTCAAAACCTTTGATGATTTTTAGTTATTCAATGTATTTGGGTTTTAATTTTTGGTACTCTTTATCTTCAATAGGGTTATTGATGCTGATTAGTGGGAGCATAAAATCCTCTAATTCTTAAATCAGAAGAATTAAGAATTTGGGGTTTCTAGAAATTTTCTTTTAGAAACTGTTTATAGATGTTCAATATGTGAGGAATTTTATTATAATTCTTTTTCTCCCTGCATGTAGCAAACAGGTTTTGAGGTTTTGGTCATTAGCTGATTTTTATTTATGGCTTAGATACACCTGTACTTTGTAAGTTAGGGTTTGGGAAAATTTTCAAAATCTTTGATGTTTTTTTTTGGTTCAACATGTGACTAATTTTATTTCAATTTTATTATAATTCTTTTTCTCCCTGCATGTAGCAAATAGGTTTTGGTCATTAGCTGTTTTTTTATTTATGGTTTAGATACACTTGTACTTTGCAGGGAAGGGTTTGGGAAAATTTTCAAAATCTTTGATGTTTTTTTTGGTTAGTCAATGTCTTTGGGTTTTATTTTTTGGTACTCTTTATCTTTAATAGGGTTATTGATGCTGCTTAGTGGGAGCATAAAACCCTTTAATTCTCAAATATGAAGAATTAAGAATTTGGAGTTTCTAAAAATTTTCTTTTAGAAACTGTTTATAGATGTTCAATAAGTGAGGAATTTTATTTCAATTTTATTATAATTCTTTTTCTCCCTGCATGTAGCAAACATATTTTGGTCAATTGGCCATTTTTAGAAACATTTGGGAAAATTTTCATCATCTTTGAGGTTTTTCTTAGATATTCAATGTCTTTGGGTTTTACTTTTTTGGTACTCTTTATTTTCAATAGGGTTATTGATGGTGATTAGTGCCAACATAAAACCCTCTAATGCTTAAATCTGAATAAGAATTTGGGGTTTCTAGAAATTTTCTTTTAGACACTGTTTGTAGATGTTCAATATGTGAGTAAAATTTTAATATATTTCTTTTTCTCCTCACATGTTGCAAATAGATTTTGGTTATTGGTAGTTTTTTAATTTAGGCTAGTGACCCACAGTCCAAGCCATGTTTAGCTTATAAACTAACAGGTTGAGCTTATAAACCAATACACATTTTGGGGTGAGATTATTAAACATTCACTGACCTGTAAAAGTTTATTAGTGTTAGCATAAAACCTTCTAATGCTGAAACCCAAGGAAAATTTTGGGTTTCTAGAATTTTCTTGCTGCTTCAAGAAGGAACCATTAAATTGATTTAAAATGTAACCTTAAAGCTACTTTAGAAATCAGTCACTAATGGATCTTAAAGGTGTCACAAAGTCCAGCAGTAAGGTAGAGGAAACATGGAGCTAGAAATGAGCATGGCTATAGGTGGATGGTGTAACCTAGTAATTAGTTGTAACCCACCCTTGTGAACTTTTTTTCCTTAAATCTATTTTAAGAGGTGTCTTGGGTCAACATTATGAGACATCAAACCAGGATGTTGGGGTTAGTTTTCTACTTTCTATCTTTTCTGTTGGGTTCTCTATTTTAAAAGGTGTCTTGGGTCAGCGTTATGAGACATCAAACCAGGATGTTGGGGTTAGTTTTCTACTTTCTATCTTTTCTGTTGGGTTCTCCATTCAACTAAGGGAAATAAATGTAGAAAGGAGAATGCCCATGAAAAGGATATGCTCATGAAGCTATACTCAAGAAAGGGTATTTTGGACGGGGGAGGAAAGGGTGCAAGAGCATCATAACATTTAGATGCCAATGGTGAGAATATTTTTATTAGGATGATCACCTATTGTGCACTCAATAATTAAGAATGGGAATGGCATTATTCTATCAGCTTTTTCTTAAAATATAGAATTTAGGTACGAGAGATATGTACAATTTTTATTAAAATATCAGATTGCCTGAAAATGTATATCCATTGCCCTAGTATTGTGTCTTTTTTGAGTTTTGTAGCATATCAGCATCCCTTTCATCTTTTGCATATTCAGCTAATAATGTGTTTTCCATCCCATTTTTACCTTAAATATGGCAAGCAACTGAGATGGCATAGATATGAAATTGTCTTAAACCTTATTTATGCCCTTATATTGAATTTCAAAGTAAAAACTTTGTAGTTCACTAAAATTTCACTAGGAAAATGAATGCTTCAAAGTTTCATGCTCCTTCTCTTGGATTTTGAGGTGTATTCCCAATAAATACAGCTTGAATTTTTCTATAACACAAGGGTGCATAACAACTTTGAAAAGCAATAGGATGCTGATTTGCATGACCAAGGTGTTCATGCCAGTTCCCAAAGCATCATATTCCACTTCAAAAGTCTATGAGAAATATGGAAGTGCAAATACAGGGGTGGACCTATTTCATTTGTCAAAAGGTAGAACCTCTGCAGCCTCTATCCATTTAAATTGATCCTTATTTGAGGTGTGCCATGATGCTTCCAAAACCTTTGACAAAACTTACCATATAAATTGCATATTCTATCAAGTTCTCTCAACTCAACCACATTCTTGGGAGTAAGTCAGTGAAGAAATGAGGAGTGAAATTCAAGAAATAGAGAGTGAAACAGAGCCAGCGTTGGATGATTGAGAAAATTGTCAGGCTCCTTGACCACAATTTGATAGGAAACAAAACTAACTATTTTTCATTCTAAATATGTTGTGTTCTTTGCCACAAAGATGTTGGGGTGCATGGAAATATACTGAGAGAACCAATTTCTACAAACTTAAATTCTTTAGCTGCTTCACCTTCTGTTAAATTCTTTTGACAGATGCCTGGTTGAGTGTTACAATTTGCATAGATAAAAGGGTAGTCCCTTTGCTGCCTCCATCCATTAATTTATCCTATCACTGAGGTGTGCGATGGTACGTTTGAAACCCTTGACCGAACTTCCTATATAAATTGCAAATTCTATAAAGTTCAGTTGACATTCTTGGCAGTTGGCTAGTCAAGTAACGAGTAAAATTCAGGAAATAAAGAATGAAACAGGGCCAGCCCTGGATTACAGAAAATCAATTGTAGACTGCAGGTAGCCCTCAGCTTGTCTCGGCTCTTCCCCACCCAGGCTGAACACCCAATCCAGGCAGGCTTAAAGCACGTCTCTAAAAGTAGCGTCCTATTTTCTTTTGACTCAGACAGGCTTCGTACATTGGAGAGGTCCGGTTCTGAACCCTTTCGGAACTCTGGAAGAGTGAAAATTAGGAATCTCCTAAGTGCACAAGCCAATACCATATTTAATTTAATGAATGTAATACATATATTAAGTAGATGATGTCTGCCCAATCGATTCCGTTGCTTTCCTTGAATCAGTTGATCTTTATCCAGATACTTCCTCCATTGATGTCGACGGGGATTTGTTTGGGTTTGCCATGAAGAACTCTCAGCCCATTGTGCCGTGAACATAATTTTTTAATATGGAGATGACATTTACAGGTCTTTTTTGAAACTTGAAATGCTTTAAGAAGAGATTCATCCAGTTGTATGTCTAATTAGTTTACCTTAGTAATCTAGAAAATTATGTAAATATTGTTTTTATTTATTTCATATGTGAAAATTTATGATAAATTAATTTTGATTATATTTAAATTCCAAAGGATAGTCCATTATTGTTTTTTGTTTTTATTATTAAGTCGGAAATTCATCTTATGAAAGAAGTGGGATCTTCAGAGGTCTTTTGATGATGGAATTTTTTTCCCAAATTCATGTGAGATGTTATTATAATGATTATTTTTTATTTATAATATTATTTATTTTGAATTAGATCTTGAAAAAAATATTTAATTAATAATTATTATTTTAAATAAAATTAGTATCAAGATTCTAAGTTTATGTCATGAAAACAGTTATCAAGAAAATAATATAAGAAGAAATGGGAAGGTGTTTAGACTGGAAAGCAGATGCACATGCAGATTCAGAGCCTTGGGACAAAAAAGTCATTTTTGAAAAGGCAGAGTAAATTCTTCTGACACTTTTATGTAGCTGTGAAAAACTAATTTTTATTGTATAAGATTTTGAATGAGATTGTAAAAAAAGTTCACTGTTTTTGTTATTTATTATTTTAAAATAGAAATATTATTAAAACTTCAATTTTCTTATGGTATGAAACAGGGAACAAGAAAGTAGACTTGCACAACAACAGATGTAATGGTATGAAACAGGGAACTAGAAAGCAGACTTGCACAACACTCTTGGCTAAGGCTCGAACTCTTTGTAGAAGAATCACATATTAGGTGTTGAAGATGTCAATACATTTTTGTAATTGTAAATTGTATTGTTATTTTTGATGTACTCACTCAAACTATATTTTAATACATAATCAGGGATATTTTATTTTGAGAGGGGCTTGACCCTTCTCACAACCTTCAAAGATAGCATGGCCAAAGCTATCTTTGAAGGAGTCTCATTTTTTTGATTGTTTTGTTTTGTTTCTTTTGGTTTTTTTTTTCAAAGTTTTATATTTCTATTTGTGTTGTGTTGTTTTTATAGAATTATGTGTTTATTTTTAAAAATTTACTTGTATTTATAAAATGGCATTTAATAATTTTTGGTTTATAATTTTTTTAATTAAGTTTACATTTTAAAATTTGATGGATCATATTCACAATTCACAATTGTTTTCACATGATACTTTCATATAGCAACTACAAATGATTTAGTAAAAATGAACTCATAAAATTATATTATTCATAATTTTTTCACATTCACAGTTTTTACAATTACAAGTGACCACAGATTTTTTCACATTCACAATTTTTACAATTACAAATGACCACAAAGGACTTGGTAAAAATTATTTAGTAAAAATGAAACTGTAAAATTACAATATTCACATTTTTTTCACATTTACAATTTTTTCATATAATACCTTTATATAAAAAGCAACACAATTTAGTAAAAGTGAACTCTTAAATTACATTTAAAAATTTTGATTGAATATTATTTTCACATCTAAAACTTTGTTATTTAATAAAAATTAATATTTAAAATCTATACAAATAATACACCAAATTTTAATAGTTATTAATGTTGTGTTATGTGTTATGTGTTGTGTGTTTGTTTGTGTTTTGTGTTAAGTGTTGTTTGTGTATATATGATTATACACATATGACATTGTGCTTAATATAATGTATTTTAATTATTTTTAAGTTATGAAAATTTAATGGTTAAAATTAAACAAATAGTTTTAAAAATATTTGTACACTATGAATTTTATGAATATATATTTTGGTTAAATTTGTATTTTTTTATAATAAAAGTGGGCATATGTATGTGGTTTTGAACTTTATATTTTAAAATTGTAAATTTATATCTCTTCACATAAGATTTATTTTTATAGCAACAATTAGAGTATTAAAAATAAATATAATGTATTTTAATTATTTTAAGTTATGAAAATTTAATGGTTAAAATTAAACAAATAGTTTTAAAAATATTTGTACACTATGAATTTTATGAATATATATTTTGGTTAAATTTGTATTTTTTTATAATAAAAGTGGGCATATGTATGTGGTTTTGAACTTTATATTTTAAAATTGTAAATTTATATCTCTTCACATAAGATTTATTTTTATAGCAACAATTAGAGTATTAAAAATAAATATATCAATTTTCAAAAGCTATATTTTGGTATATCATCCCAAAATACACATGTTGCTCCTCACAGTTTTCATATCATCCCAATGTATGGCAAGTGCCTCTTATTTTCAAGTATATTTTTCTATTTTGTTTAGGGTTTTAATATTATTCATAATTGTGTAGTTTCCAATTGATAAATGTAAATAAAACTGAAATTTAAAAATGATGTCTCTTATTTTCAAGTATATTTTTCTATTTTGTTTAGGGTTTTAATATTATTCATAATTGTGTAGTTTCCAATTGATAAATGTAAATAAAACTGAAATTTAAAAATGATGTCTATTTTGATGTA
>APFE030216942.1:11741-40179 GCA_000404065.3 Pinus taeda | reverse complement strand
ATTTTCATTGCTAAAAGAAAATAAACGACTATTTATCATCTTAGATTGCATATTTAGGAATTGTATATCTACATCACATGGTGAACCTTGAAAGGAAAACTTATTAAGAAAGATCAACTATAAAATAAACCTCAATGAACATAAAAACACTTTGGAACCTAACACACAACATCTAGAAGTCTAGGCTAGAGACGTATTCTAGTGTCGTAAAGCCTGGTAACTATCGTTTTCATCATAGTTTGGGTGATTCCTCCTCTTTGATACGACAAGTGCCAGTATGGACTTGTGCTCCCACGTACCGTCGAGTATTTATTAGGAGACCACAATAGGCTAATATCCTTTATCCTTAGGAAGTTGTGTGTGCCACCCTATCGATCACAATGCATTGAACACAGCATTCGGGAAGATTGGCTATCAGATGTAAAGTATATTGCAGTTTTGCGTTTGGTTTGGTAATCCCTTTTTCTAGACTTCCAAAGTAGTCAATTTCGTTCCTTTTCATACTCCTTAAAAGAAAAGGTCCATCTGAGCACTTGTCACTTCAGGCTCATTAAAAATCAAAGGCAACTAGAGTCATCTTTAGCTTTTTCTTGACTCTTAAAAATTGAAAAAGCAAGTTGTGTCAAAGCGTCATAAAATTCATCTAAATCAGAATAACATTTTCCCCTTTTAATTTTGAGTTGATCAAGTAATCCGCAATCATGGAAGAAAGTCAATCAAAACCCCATCGTTCGCGGAGACTAATAAGTTAGTTGTCTTTGACTCTGGAAAAGAAACCATTCCGAGCCAAGCAATCTCGTTTAACTGGGTCGAAGTATCCTGTCTTATTTGAAACTTGTATTTCAACATCATCAGAGACTCCAGTTACCCCAATTATTTCTGGAACCCTTGCCTCTACAGAAGAAGTTCCGCAGTTACAAGAGGACACTATAACTGATCCTAGTGTAACGTTAAGCACTTCTATTCCTAAACGAGCTCCATCTAGGGCTGATTCGAAAGGTGTCACCCCTCCAACATCTGTCGTTGTAGAGTCTATACCTTCTTCAGCACCGGAAATATTTTACGGACCCGACGGTCTACCTCTTCCACCTGGACTGATTGCCATAGAAGAGATTGTGGGGGATATTCCTTATCGGTACCCCATTGCATTTTGGAACTGGGGTCCACCTATATCCTTCTACCATAGAAGTTAGTTCTTTTGATCACCCTTCAATGCAAGTTCCTATAGAATTGCTAGGGAATCTTTTGGATAGAGTAGATATGTTTGAACAACCATCGACATCTAGGACTGTGTCATCTGATACAGTAGCAACAGAACCTCCTGTCGCTACTCTGACAATGTTCGCTGGTATACCATCTGTCCCAACTAGTTCTCAACCACTAGATGGAGTCCACCAAGGGACTGTTTCGACAGCATGGTCTATTCCTATTTGTTCATCTAGAACCTTATCTAGAATTTCTTATGTTGAAACTCAACAAATTGGTCCTTCACATCAATATCAATTTGGGCAGTCCAATCTCCAAAGACCAATTTACCCTTTGAACACTGGATTGCCACCATATGGGGGGGTATTATGCCTTTTCATTGTTCCCTCTGAGAGAGCAACCATATGAGAGTTCACAAAAAAATTTGGGTCAAGTTGGAATTGCATCCAGTGGTTGGATACCAATACTGCCTCAACATCCAAGAGTTGTATATTCAATACAACAAAATCAACCTGTGTTGAATATTCCCACTACACCAGCTATTGTGACACTGTTGCAAGTACAAGCGATGCCTATTGTATGTCAACCTCAAGTCTCTTAGGTCGTAATACAACGACCTCTTGTCTCCACGACTCAATCACAACTGTCAATTAGTGGCTGCTTAACTGAAGTGACTCAGGCTCAAATGGGTACTATCACCCCTCATCTTGGTCAAGCATCCAGTATTGGACAACAACAAATGGTCTCACAACCATGGCTGGTGCAATATCAACAACCGCAATTCCAGCAAGCTTACTGAGGACATGAGCAACAAAGCTTTGCGAGTAATGGGCAGTCGCATATTCAAAACGGTTACCAACAATCATATTATAATGGTTATGCCCATCAACCTTATCAAAGTTATCAGCATCAAATACATTATGCTAGTATGCAAAGACCCACTGCTTAGGCGATCCCATCTTATCCTGGGTATGCTTCGCCAAACCTGAATCAACAGTTGCCTTTCGTAGCAACTTTAGAATTACTAGATCTGAATCAGCCAACAAATGATCCAATTTCTTACGCCCCTTGGTGGCCAGTGATTCCTCATAAACTTCCGTCAGATATTCCTAAATTCAATGGAAATCCGGGTGAATATCCGTCGAATCATGTAATGACCTTCCATTTGTGGTGTTCGTCCACCACCCTCAATGATGATTCGATTAGACTTCACCTTTTTCAGTGAACACTAACTAGTCTGGCAGCAAAATGGTACATCGAATTTCCCAGAGCTTCATTCAATAACTTCAGCACCCTCGCGACCACCTTTTTAACCCATTTTCAGTTACCTATAAGGTACAAAATGGGAATGGAGCTCCTTACCAATTTTAAATAGACAACAGCCACTCACATATCTGATCATATTCATGAGTGGCGACATCGTCATTGAATGGTAAAGACATATGTTCTTGATAAAATTCTAGCCTAATGGTTTATTAAGTCATTGTTACCTTCTATTACAGAAGATGTGGCAAAAGGGGGAGTTGTCATTGAAGAGCAAATTATTGCTCATGCACAATATCTAGACTTGATCTATACTCAATCTCGCATGCTCTATGACAAAATTCCTGATGCTCCTAGACCAAAATTCTTCGTTCCTCCCCCTCTTAAATCAAACAGAGACACTCATGCTGACGATGGCGTGATTGGCACTCAAGTACACAAACCGCAAAGGCTCCATCTGGTAAGGCCCTTGCAGTTTCTACTAAAAAAGCAAATGATAGACTTCTTGTCTCGGAGGTTAATGTTGTGTCATCTAACAAGGGCAAAGAACCAAAGCAACCAGGGGGCGAGAAGAAAGGGAAAAACAAAAAGAAGAAACAGGAAGATTCGACTCCTAATAAATCTTCTGAAAACCCTACTGGGAAACAAAAACCTCGTTATCCATGTTTAATATGTAACAATGAGCATTTCACGAGAGATTGTCCACATCGAGCTGAGGTTGCAAAATTTTTAAAGACTTTAACTACCTCAACAGTGTTGATTGATCTGTTTCCAAACCCAGAAACCAACTTGGTTGCTATCGATCATGCTTCCAAATCCCAAGTTCTTATGTTATCCATCTTGAAACAACAAAATGATGCTTTGATATTGACAGGGAATAAAGATTATGGGAATCCACAGTCATCAAAAAACAAGGCTATAGATCAAACCAGTAGTTCGACAACAACTTCACCAGAAGTTGTTCCGCCCATCATTCCTGAATTAACTATAAAGCCGCCTAAAGGAGCAGTACATAAATCAACATTTAATCCGCGTGCCCGAGTAGCACAGATTATAATATATGTGGAGAATCTGGCTCAATCACCATCCGCTATGTCGACACTTGAAGTGCTGCAAAATTTCCCCTCCCAAAAGCAAGCTTTATTATCAGCAATAGGTGGGATTGACCCAACAGGTTCCAATCTTGTGGCCTTTATGCACAAAGGATATGAACCTCAATTACTGGCACAACTCGTTGTCCTTATACAGGTAAAAGCCCTCAACAAAACTATTTATCGAACAATCATTGACGAGGGGGCACCTACCTGTATTATGTCAATGTGTTTCTAGAAAACTTTAGGATCACCACCCTTGTCACAATCATCAATGACGTTAAAAGCGTTCGATGGAAGGACATACACACCATATGGGATATTAAGTAACTTGCAATTTGAACTGGGGGGCAAGACAGTAGAAATTGAAGTCAAGGTCATTGATGGAAACCTTGACTACAATATCTTACTAGGAAGGCCCTGGATTTATGCCATGGTTGTCATTGTTTCGACATATTTTAGAAAGATTGCATTTCCCTTCCAAGGTGGAATTACAATCGTTGACCAGCTAGCCTTTTTCCCCAACAATTCACAAGCTACTGGAAGCATTCCATTGATCCATGAAAGTTCTCAATCGCTTCAAAATGTCGAAGTAGGTCTCATAAAAGACCCTTCCTTAATGGGTATTTTTTCCCTCTCGCCTCCAAGTAATCTGGTGGAAGTGGCCACAGTGGAAACCTGTCATATGATATCTTCTACATCATCAAATATTAAGAAGAACTCTGAAAATTTTGATACTATGGGTCACCGAGGACAGTTCTTATCTTGTGTCGACCTCGTTACAAAATGAAACAAGGGTTATGAGGATAGTTCTTTTACTGTGTCAACCTCATTAAAAAATGAAACAACTCCCTTTCCAAATCAAGTCTTTGATTACGATCTCATAAAATCCAAGTCGAGTCTTTCAAAGATCTTGAAGGTAAACCTTCATTCCAACCACCGTGTTGAATGCAATGAATCTTGGGGGGCATGCACCTCAATTTGCGTCATTATGCTGGGGGCATGCGAACTTATAACAAGCATATTTTTTTCATTTTAAGCTTGTGTAAACATGAAACCGAAGACAAGCAATGTTTCCGCAAAGTTCAAGCTCGTTAAAAAGTAAACCTAGCAGTGAGCAATGTTCCCGCAAAGTCTAAGCTCGTTAAAAAATAAACCTAGCAATGAGCATATGTTCCCCCAGATTTCAAGCTCATTAAAAAATGAACCTACCTTTCAGTAAATAACCTTTGTGATCACATTGCTATCAACTTTTGAGCCTCGGTCGTGTTCTTACCATCACCTTCACTCTTTTAGTCGATCATACGCCTCCACTTGATTGTTTACCCTTTTGATGAACAACTGTGATGAGTGATTCTGTTAGACACCTTCTTTACACTGCTGTGATTGAAAATTTTCGAACTTACCTGGAACCAGCTGCTATCCAAAAATATCACTCGTTCCTCAAAAACGACTCTCTTTTAAGCTCTTTTTAGACTCATAAAATATGAAAAGATTGCCAAGCAATTGGCCTCTCCAACTCGTTAAAGTGATTGGAAGTGCCATCCCTCCTCTATATTTTAATCTTTTTGGACCTGAGGGATCATTACATAAAAAGATCAAGCGCTTGTCTTTTTCGGCTCACTAAAGTGATCAGAAAAGTCATCCCTTTCATATTATTTTATACTTTTTCAGACTTAAGGGATTATACTACGAAAAAGGACTACTGGAGTTTCTTTTTTATCTCTTTTCAGACTCTCTAAAACTGAAAAGGACCGAGTTATCTTTGTCATTGAATTTGTTAAAACAATAGCGACAAACTTGTCCATACGGCAAGAGCGAGTTTAACTATCGCTAGGCTCGCTAAAACATAGTGACAGGTTTTCCTGAAGGGCAAATTATAGAACAAGCATATGTTATTCTCCTCAAGCCTGACAAAAATAAAGAGGTACTGGTCAGCAATGACTGGGGAAAAAGGGGAAAAACTTGAAGAACTTCATTGGTAACAGGTTGCTCTTGAACATGATACTTTCACTCCATCACCATGATTGAATCGAGTTGGGTTATTCCATTCACCGGTCATATCACCATTGGTTCTTCGTACCATCCATTTTTGGGGTTAATGCTACCAATCCATTTCAGTGTCACTGATATGTTCAAGAGAAGTCGCTCAGAGAATTCACCAACCCAGCTAACGCCTCATCCACTGCAATACCTTCATGTTCCATTCTTTCATGTCCGCCACCTTAAACCTTGTATCATCAGATCGTTTTCACCTCCATGAAATCATTTTCTTCGTTTCATGTCGTAGATGTGGGATTCTTTAAGGCCCTCCTACGACGAGTCACTTCTTGTCGACATCAGCTCATTATCCAAGAAGATGACTTAGGAACAACCCTTTCAGTACTTTGAAGCTCGCATGCCTCAATGGAAAGTTTCTCACTTCTGGCGATAGGTTTACATCAATGGCCTTTGACCGAAAGATTTTGTGTGGTGTTCGACATCGACTCATGTATTCACACCACGTGAATTGTACTGCAGTACCTTGAGGGTCATTATCATTATCGATGATTTCTCTCGCGTCTGTTAACATCTTACATCATTGGCAGGTAATCAGGCGATGTCTTTCCATGTTCGACATCATAACATCTTTTCACATGGATCGACTTGTACATTGGGCGAAGATTGAACAAGTTTGAAGACCCAAGATCTAGTTTCATCCGTCCGGGCTGCGATATATTTAGGAAAATAAAGACATCAAATGTACTCCATAGCTGCATAGTTTCATCCATCCGAGCTGTGATATATTCAGGAAAATAAAGACATCAAATGTACTCCATAGCTGCATAGATAATCATCCAAGCTAAGGGATGATGGCTCTACCATAATCATCAGTCTGCTACACAGATGATTGTCCGTCCTATGTACATGAAAATGAATTTATAAAACTGAGCATGGGAATGTCTGCCTTAGCTAGATCATGAAAATATTATGAAGATAATGTATTGTATTGTATCTTATTACAGGTCACCTTCCAATTCGAAAAACCTCAGATCCTCATGATAAAGCATTTCACCCGACATTCGAAGATTTACGACTTCATGCTTTAGGGGGCAACTGTTATAGACATATTTGGGCACTGCAACCCCAATCACATATGTCCATAAACCAAGGGCTTCTAAACCCCTAAAACTATTGTTTCATACCCTAAAGGATCAAGGTCAACTGATTACATCGTTTCCCATAAGTTCTCCCTGAAAAACTACTCAGAACTGGTCAAAACTGGAGCATACAGATTGCTCCATGATAAGGGTGCGATGCATCTCACCTGCTACACACAAAGGGTGTGATGCATACTGAAAATCCCTTCTGTAGGGTGCGATGAGCGAGAGCAGACAAATGGCATAGGTAGTTTGCTAGGTGGAAACCCAAAGAATCTTCTAAAAACTGCTCATATGACACTTGCCTCTTTGAATTCACCTAGGGATGAGTAACAGATCATGAAATATCCAAGTGGAACCAGGAATTATCAGTGAAATGACACTAATCAAAATCCCAGAAGCTAACTCACCCCCCTGCAAATATCTATATATGGATCCCTCATCCTAGAGATCGAGTGGCTGGAATTTTGTATTTTGTAAGGAAGTGTTGTTGGTTTCTCTGTGAAGCATTGTATTGTTGGGTGATCTAGTCTTTTCATGAGGTGAAGAGGGCTTTCATGTTGGGAGGATGGCGCTGGATTAGAGAGCTGGGTTTTAATCCTCTCTTCTACTATTTCTATCAATAAAGCTATTTGAGTTTTCTTCCATATACTTGTATATTTCTAAATCTTGTATTTGTGTATGCATTTGTATGGTTAATGTACATCTGATCCTATATTGTTTATGGTTATATATCTCTATGCTTTGATGGTATTTTGATGCTTTGACTCTACAGGTGTTCTTTGAAGCAGGACAAGTGGGAAAGGAGTGGCGAAAGCTCTATCAAGGGAGAGAGGAAACAAGCAAGGAACCAAGCGAAAGACTGAGGTTGGTGCTCTCTGCTTCTCTCTCATCTATCTCTCATAAAGGAAAACACAAGTTACTTTGAATTGTTTGTTTCTAAGATAGCTACCCGTCTTAGTCAGACTAGCAGCTCTGAATAGACACTAGTTTTCTCGAAAACAATAGTTTATATTGCAAAAGCTTCCTGTGGAATTAAAAATATTTATTGATCTGAGAGGCTAATTCTACATGTGATGTCCCCTATGAA
Organism: Pinus taeda; assembly: GCA_000404065.3. Taxonomy (NCBI): domain Eukaryota; kingdom Viridiplantae; phylum Streptophyta; class Pinopsida; order Pinales; family Pinaceae; genus Pinus; species Pinus taeda. Next base: position 32,389 of record APFE030216942.1, on the reverse strand, counting down.
TGTGAATATTGTTTTTACTGCAAGTAAAACAAACTAGAACTGATTTAAGTTTATGTAATTAGAAATTATGTTTTAATTGATTAAAAGAAATTTAGTGCTAGAAATATGGCAAGGAAAGAAATTGTTATAATTTCATGAGAAGACATCTGTCAAGAGGGTGATGGAATTAGTTCTCAAGAAACAGTTAGGTTGGGCAGTTACCAACCCTAAATACTCCTATGGAAAAAAATCCATCCCCAAAAGATCAAGAGGATGGGAGGCAGGGGCATCTGCGATCAGGGAAAGGAGGAGTAAGAAAAGAGAAATATGTGTTGTAGAGACAAACATACAAAGTAGTGGATAAGTCTAGTTAGGACAAGATATATGTTGTTGTTCAAGACTGAGGTTTCTTGAAGAAATTACCCAGGATCGAGTAGCTCGAGGGGAGACTAAGGGTGCTGTAGCGCGCTTAAGGTTGGGAGGATAATCAAGTTAAAAGGTTTATAAGTAGTTCAACAAGCCAGATAAGTTTACATCTAGAATATTTCTCTTAGCTATTATCAGCAGTATTATGTTGCCTAATATTAGAAACAGAATGCTAAATTATAAATATAGTCACATGTATGAATAGTATTAAAGATGCTATTAACATTGTGCATGTATGTACTAAAAACCCTTAAGTTCAGAAGTCTGCAATATGAGATAGAATTCGAAAAACTTAAGAGACAACACTGAATTCCTTAACTAGAAGATTTCTCAGGTAGTAGCATAATTAATACTGGCACGATATAGGTAGGAAAAGAAAACTTGACAGAGAATCTAAGCATCCATTCAAGTAGTGATTATATCTTTAATATAAAGGAACAACAATAAATAGATAAGTGCCTTCATTTCTTTAATACCAGAGCACCTTTCACAATATTAAGACAAAACGCATAACCCTACTTAATCAAGCGAAAATCCGGAAAGCTGGCTATTGATAAATGAACCCGACTCTAGAGCATTACTAGGGAAGTATGCAAACAGTAGAAATTGTAAGTATTATAGCCACAAGGGTTTCCTTTATCTATGAGAGGGCAAGCTAATATCATGAAAACCTTTAGCAAAAGGAAATAGCCTGTGAGATAAAATACATCAATTTCAGAATGAAAAGAAACAGAGTAATATAATCTCAGAGCACAAAATTCCACTCATAGCATTCTTTTCAGTACAGTTGACAAGTAAATAAATGAGCCTATAGGACTCCAGGAGACTTGCATAAATAGTAACAGTAAATTTACATTAACCAAAGATAAAACTGTCCTTCAGAATTTACAATTCAGGAGGAAAAAATCACCTAGAAGTATGTAACCAAAACTCTGGGTTGAGCAGGCTTAAACATGCAAACAATTTGATTACAATAGCAATCCCTTAAATTAAAAGAATAGATACAATACTTTCGAGAAAAAGTAGAGACCTTAGGACTAGCTCCCATAAAGATGAATACAACACCTCAAGGGCCAGAGACTCAGGGTCTCTCTAAACAAAGAAGCGGATAACAAGCATAACCTAGCTAAAAACCTAGAAACTTGAAGCTAGAACAATAGTGTCGTTCTGCTATTTTATCATGTGACACGAAATTCAGAAGACCAGGGGCAAGCCCTTCTATCTTTGCTAGTTATATTAGTACTGAGCTCATACGCATTGTAGACCGAAAATAGATTTTGGAGTTTCAAAAACAAGAGCCAGGCCACCCGAAATTGCACCTGCAAACCTGTCAGCGAAGCTAGATTAGAAACACTAACAAATGAATCAGAAACACTGCAACACAATTTAAACAACGCCCATAAGGTCGAATTTCTTACTTAGGATGTCGTAAAACATCTCCAGCATCCCCGTAGCCATGCCCAAAGCCATAGCAACACCCTGTGGTCAAGAAGGAAAGACAGTTAGAGTGTGGAAGGCCTCTCAGTGTAGTGGTGTAGACAAACTTGCGGAGGTTAGGTTCAGAGTTTACACAGGGAGAAACCCTCTGTGCGAGAATAGGAGCCGAAACCCTCCATCGAAAACAACACAATAGTAAAGACCCTTCCCAAGCCTGATTAAGCATAATACAGCCAGTGGCAACCTCCACCGCCAGATGTAATGTAGCAAGGAGATCCCTCGATGGGGTACAGTCCACGAAGCAGCAAGGACAGTTGTCCGCCATGGAAAAGCCTCCCGAGATGACCGTCCCTTCATCCTCGCAAGTGGCCTTCTGACATTAAAATTCCACCATAAAGTTTGTACCATTCCACAACAAACCAACCTTGAAATCATTAATGATAATACTTTGCATGTAATATGAGGGTTTACGTAAGGTTAGGATAGTCGACTATGCAGTTGACAATCTATTAATAAAATAGTAACCTTGAAATCATGAGTCCCATTTACTAATTGATCAATGGTTATTAAATCATTTTGCCGTTGTCATGTCATCCCATTTATATGGTAATGATATTTAGTTATGTGATTGTTAATTATGTGCTAATTATAGTTCATCAATATTTCTTATGATAAGTCAATTACAATTAGAAAATATAGCTTATGTTAAGAATTATAATCATTTTCAATCTTTTTTTTACATGGAGACATTACACTACAACCCAGTATGAGGGGATGTGTAAGCTTGCCCATCCTCCATAGTGTTAGCACCTGGATTGAACCTCAGACTGAAAGAAGGAAATGCCAGGGTAACCACAAACCATGCTTAGCCAAGTAGCTAGACCTACTAGGCTAAGAGAGGGCTCTCTCCGTAAGGATCTCAACCAAATTGACTGGATCTAGAAACTGATATTAGGCTCTGTATAGTAGCACAAGGTTTGATTTGATTTTGAAGGGGTTTTCTGGATCAAGAGGAGCCAAACAGTTAGGGCAAGGAAATTAGGTCAAAACTGCAAGGTGTTTGATGGGGCAAGGTAGGCACAATGATCAGAACCTTAGGGTTTGATGAATGAGGTGAAAATACAGTGAGGAGCTAGGAAGAGCATGTAAACCTCATGGATTCTTCCTAAACTGAAGAAAACACATACTGTGAAATTTCTACCCAAAACAAAGCATAGAAGTTATGGATTCTGCCTTTCAAACTTGTATACATTCACATAAAGAGTATGAAATGATGAAATGGAATCAACAATACATTTTAGAAAATGAAAAAATAAGAAAAACTAAACTGAGCATCATACCACATGGATCCCAAAGAAATAGCTACAATTTTTCATTAATATCCTGTTGTAACTGATACAAAATGACGTCTATCAAAGCCTGAGCATCCCACTGAGTCCAACCCTTTACAATGAGAAAGAAAAAGAAGATATAGACCTCAATTCAACATCCTCCCATCCTTAGGGGTTGAATCCCTAAGATGAGGAAGTAATCCATCAAAAACTGAACAAGAAACTGGAATCTAGTCAACCCTAACAACTTTCCTCTAAAAGGGAGGGAACTGATTCATTTGACTTCAAGATAACTTTTCATCCAATGAATCTCCCCTCTAGTAACTAATATTCATCTTATTTACATGCATAGTCACCATTTACATCAATAAAAACATCATCCATGAGAGAAAACCTAAAAATTACAGTCATGGCACAGTAAAGTGCAATTTTAGCAGAAAATTGTCCTATGCGCAACGCTAGAAGGCTATGTGCAACACTTTTTGCATGGCCATTTTAGAGGCCTTCCCAGTGTCCAAATTTAGCTCATGATAGCTCATTGGAAATCTTTTCCTGTCTACCTTCCAAATCTTCCTTTAGTTTCCATTTGGAGTTGATTTAACCCCTCAAAAACGAATTCTCCCAAGACTGCTTCTATGCACAGCACCATGGTCAAAAAGAGGGCAGAAAGGTCATTTTTGGGGTGTTTTTTGACATTTTGACTAACCAGTTTTGCTCCAAAATATTAGAAAAATGCATAGGGTGCATGTACTCATCATTATGAATCCAAAAATTTTGACCATTTCCTCATTGGATTCCCCTAGGAAAAGCGTAGCGCCAGTGGCGCTGTGCATAGAGCCAATTTTTTTGAGTCAAAAGTGCTAAATTCTTCAAAAATTCAAAAATTCTCAAAACTTACTCAAAATTTGTGGGAGAATACCACCATCAAGTGTCTGGATTAGCCAAGGAAGCTTCAGCAATCAGCCTAATCCTATCACCCTCCTTTTTGCCTTTGAGGGCTTATTTTAGCCTTGCCTTCTTTTGCTTGGCTCTTATGTTACAAATCTTGTTCCGGGTCCTGCAATGGTGAGCCATGTGCCTGATGATTTGATTTTCCCTATTGGCCCTTTGTAGCAGCTTCTCCAAATGCAAATTGACCCTGTCAAAGTGGTTGGGGTTTCTTCCTCTTGCATTACCGATTTGCCTTTGTCACCTTGCCTTTTTCCTTTGAGAAGTTCTAGCTCTATGAGGACCTATTTGTCACTTAGCTGCTTGTTCTCTTGCTCAAGGTATGAAATGACATACTTAGCTCTCGCCAAGTTGTCCATCAGTGCTTGGATCTGTGCATCTTTTTCCTTTATGATTATATTTTCATTTATCACCTCATCTTGAGCCTCCAAGTCGACTATCTCAATACCATGATGAATGTGTGGCTGTTTTGGTCCATCATGTTCCATCAAATCAAATACCCTTTCCTTTTCATCATTGAGGCTTTCCTCCAGTATCTTTTCCTTCCCTTTATGTACCTGTTTCACCTGTTGTAGCTATTATGTTGATGAAGAAGGAAAAGCCCCTTCCACAGTTTGTGGAGCAAGCATTTTCCTATAAGCTGATGAAAAAGGCAAGGCCCCTTCCACAGTTTGTGGAGAAAGCATTTTCCTATGAGTTGATGAAGAAGGCAAGGCCCCTTCCACATCAGGTGGAGTAAACACTTTCCTATCTGCTGCAAACAACTTTCTAGCCCCTCTCTGATATGTTTTGTAGGTTTCTGGCTTCTTAACAACTTTAGTCTCTTTAGCCTTCTTACTTTTCTTTACTTTGGCACTGTTGGAAGGCCTTTCTGCTTCTTGAGGCACCTGTGGAGGAACCTGAGGACCATGGAAGATGTCATTGGCAATAAATGTATCCCAGGAGATGTTGAGGAGGTTGAGATGATGTAGCACAATAATCTTAATCAAGGAATAGTGATAAATACTATTCATCTGCTGGGGATATGACCTTTTCTGTACAATGTAGGCCATCTTCTTAATGTTCCTGAATAAGAATTACGGGATGTTCATCATCTTCACTCTTGTTAAGTGCATAAGAAGCCTAATATGATAGGTGTATAACCTGGAAAATCTTCTCTCACATGTAAAATACTTCATAATGATCCTCATCATAGGGGCATACTTGTCGTGAAGGAACTTGAAAGGAAAGGTCCTCTTCTTTTCATTCCTGTACCTGGATTTGATGTATGGCTCATAGTAGTGCTCATCAAAATCTTGTGCTTTATACCATTTTTCCCCCACATTTGGAATCCTTGTAGCATCAACAATGATGGAGGAGGAAACTCTAAATGTCACCCTGGCAAGAGTTACCTTGTTATCACGGAGATTGGATACAAAAATCCTGGTCAGCTCAGGATGATGTTGAAGTCTTTTTACCTTCTCACAAAACTCATAACGTCCCAGATGCCTGAAACAAGAGACAATCATAGGGGAAGCCTCTAACTCTCTAATGTTTGATGGTTCCTCTATGATAATTCTGCCTCCCTTATGTGGTTTTCTCTGATGTTGAGGTTCATCTTCCATGCTTTCACTGCCACTGTTTTCCTCCTCCTCATAATATTTATCCTCTTTATCCATGTTTTGAGTTTGAAGCTTTAGAAACCCTAGAGAAGGTAATCAGGAAGTGAGTTATGGTGAATAGGGATAGGGGAAGGGGAGAGGAGTTTTTGTGATGTAGGATGAGATATGTATGATGTGAGAGTGAGAAAGGGGGTTATTTTTTAGTATGGACAGTTTTGTAAGTAGGGGTTTAGGGATTTTGTTTTAGGGGATTAGGGTATAGGGGATAAGTGTATTTGATAGTAGGAAATAGGGAATAGGGATGATATTTAGGGATATGACAACAGGATGTGGGAATAAGGGATATGACAACAAGATGTGGGAATGAACAGGAAAATGGTAAGCAGGGAGGGTTTTTAGACAACCTAGGGTTTGAAAATTTTGATAGCAATGAAACTCAAAAATCATGAAATGAGTGCTAGGAGGACAACTTAGGGAGTGTACTTACTTGTTTAAGGCTCTAGGTAGCAAAGGAGCGATTTTAGATGCTTTGTTAAGGTAGTTTTGGTGTTTGTTGGCCCTATGTGCAACGCCGTGTACAGGTGCGCAACACCCTATTATATGCGCAGCACCATGAAAAAATACTTAGGTGCATGGGCTCTATGTGCAACGGTTCATTTGTATGTGCAGCACCCTGCCTGCGTGTGCAACGCCTCCATAATTTTTCCCTGTGAGCAACGCTCCTTGCTCGATGTGCAACGCTCAAGGTTTCTTCATTGCAACTCCCTTTTTCTCTCTTTGTCAAATGAGCATGATGAAGTTTGAAAATTTATTTTGAAATATTATATAGAGGATGATTATGATAATTCCTTAGAAAAAACCACTTTATAATGTTTGTTTGGAACTTTTACTTTGTTCTCAAATCTATGTTTGATGCTTTTCTTTCCTTGTCTCTTTTCAGGTGGATGATGCTTTGATTGAGCTAATTTCTTCAATGGCTCATTTCTTGTAGCAAGGAGAAATGCTTGGGTAGCTTATGGGAATACTTATTACATAAAATGACTTGAATTACATCAAAAATATGAACAAACTAAAATAGTTTGTTTTCATCTCAAAAACATGTTTTTGAGATGAAAATTACATCAGCGAAATAAGAATTTTGTACAATAACCATGACTTGCAACCAATCACTATTTGTTTATTGGTCTTCCTCATACCTTTGCTACCCTTTATTTACACCGAAACTAAGATTTTGACCTTGGAAAAAAACCTTACGACCTAATGGAAACATGACTTCCTTGACTCTAAAAATAACATAACTGAAACCATAACTGAATGCAACATGGAGATGGGTTAGCAAATGTACCTCATGAGGGAAAATTTGATTTTCTGAGAAGAAGACAACCATCAGTGGACCATTTTCACATGAACTAGTGGAATGATAAAAAATTCGGTATGAGACACCTAAAATGAAAATGCAAAGAGTAGATTTGATCCCTGATGGAAGTATACATATACTAACACTAACACATAGAGTTGAAACATACCCATTTAAAATAAAAATAAATAAACTATGCTCTGAATAGAAATATAATGTCAGCTATAATAATAAAAAAATGAATATGTTAGAAGTAAAAAAAAAAAATTGGGGTAAGATTTTTAAACCTTATACTTTCCAAAAATATTTCAACAAGAGATTTAAATAAAGTATTCGAAGATTTATGTTAACTAATTTATGTCGATATGAACTTCATATATATCTATATATAGAAAAAAATTTGTTAAAATTAAATATTTTAATGTTGTATATAAAAAATACTCAATATGGGTTATCATTAAAATTTGTTAACACTAATTAATATTGACATATACTAGAGGCTCATTGAGTGGAGAGGCTCATTCTACAATCCAATATGAGGGGATGTGTAAGTTTGTCTCTCCGTACGTAGAGTTGACACATGCCCCTTTAAAATAAAAATAAATAAATTATGTTCTAAATAGAAAAATAACAGTGGCTATAATAAAAAATGAATATGTTGTAAAGCAATTAGAAGTAAAAAACAAAAAAAATGTGAGTAAGATGTTTAAACCTTATCTTTTTCAAATATATTTCAACACATTGAGATTTAAATAAACTATTTGAAGATATATGTTTCATAATTATGTAGATATCAATGAAAATAATTTTCTAAAATACAATATTTTAATGCTGTATATAAAAAATGTTCAATGTCGGTTATCAATAAAATATTTTAACGCGAATTAATATTGACATATACTTAAAAATGTATTAATAATAATAATAATAATAAAAAGACATTTTAATTTATGCTATAAAATGTCTCAATATACATGTTATATAAAATATTTTAATGTCAACTATCTATATATTATATATCATTTAAAAAAAATTGTGTATATATAATGAAAAAAAGTAAGTTTTTATTTTCTATATTCTGTGATCCATAATGAATTAAGCAAAGTCTTTCGGTAGAAATCACATTAGAGAAAATTTTGGCCAACGCGTTTCGATGATGATGAGTCACACTTGTTGGTTCAAACTGGGTTAACCAAAAATTTCTCTTATGTGATTTCTACTGAAAGGAGTGAGAGAGAGAGACAGGAAGGAAGAGAGAAAAGAAGAGAGGGAGAAGGAGAGAGAGAGAGAGAGAAGAAGAGAGGGAGAGGGAGAGAGAGAGTTGGATTTGGAGGGGGAGAGAAAGGGAGGAAAGATCAAAAATATAGAGAGATGGAGGTGGAGAGAGAGAGAGGGAGTGACAAGGGAGAGATGGAGAGAGAGTGAGGGAGAGAGGAGAGGAAGGAAGGGAGAGAAGAGGAGGGGAGAGATATAGAGAGAGAAGGGGAAGAGAGAGAGAGAGAGAGATAGAGATGGAGGCGAGAGGGAGGGAGATAGTGATAGAGATGAAGGGAAGAGAGAGAGATAGAGAAAGAGAGGGAGAGATAGAGGGAGAGATAGAGGGAGGTGGGAGAAGAAGGTAGAGAGAGGACTCAAGAGAGAGATGGAGTTTGAGGGGGAGAGAAAGGGAAGGAAGAAGAAAGACATACAGGGAAAAATGTGGAGAGAGAGAGGGACTTAGAAAGGAACAATGGAGAGAAAGTGGGGAGAGAGGAGAGTGGGAGGGAAGAGAGAGAGAAGAGGAGAAGGGGAAGAGAGAGAGATAAAGAAGGGGAAGAGAGAGATGGGGAGATGAAGAGGGAGGGAGAGGGAGAGATAGATATGGAGAGAGAGTGTGTATGTTTGGGTGAGATAAAGAGAAAGAATAATAAGGAGACACATAGATACAAATGTAGATATGGTATAGTATTATGTAACTAACCTAGATCCATCTTAATCCCGGAACTATCAAGTGCCAAGAGGGATCAAATCTCTGAAGGTGCAAACCTTTCCTCAAATTTTGCACTCAAAAAATAGGTTTGCGAGAAATTGGATCCCTCTCAGCACTTGATAGATATGAGATTAAAGATGGATCTAGGCTGGTTAATAATTATTAAGTTAATGGTATAGATTTAACTTTCACTGAATATTCTAGAATATTCGTAGTAGTATACATAAATTAAAAGTTGTGATTTATTAGTGGTTGAGTTTTTTTTTCTCTTATAATTAAATTGATTAATTAAAAAATGATAGTATAAAGAAGTGTCATATGAAGTGAGTTATGGATTTTTGGGTATGTAGTATTTATCAGCCATGGAATTGGCTCATGATATTGAAGCAAAGCCTATTTACAAATTAATAATGGTCATGGTAAAGTAGAAGTAAATATCTATGGTTAACAATCATGTTTCATGCTTTTAAAAATGTATATATATGTTTAACTCATGTATTATTTGTTTTTTATTAATATTAATAGCAATTTAAAATGAAGTTATAATTTAGTGAATTCGTATGATTTTTTAATTTTCGCCGTTTGAGATGTATCATATAATAAGTGTTAGTAAGTGTTTTGATGTTTATTATTAATTGATGTCTATTGGCATTTACCAACCATTTAATTTACATGGTTGAGCTGATAATATGCTATTATAACTAAACCTTTAGAAATATTATTGACATTTCGAGAGGCTCATTCTACAACCCAGTATGAGGGGATGTGTAAGCTTGTCCATCTGTAACACCCCCAAGTTGCATAAGTTACACGAATATTATTATTTTTGTTTTACTAAAAGAATATTTTTAAATGTTATTTAGCTTGATAAGGATTATGAATTGTTATTGGAAGGAACCAAGAAACACATGTGATAATCACCTAAATTATAGGTGGTAATAATTTAAATAAAATTGTTTGTTCATTTAAAAGAACAGTTGCCAAGAAGTGGTTACCCTTTGCCTGATAAAGGTAATATAGAGAGGGCCACGTAGCAAAAAAGGCTCCTGGAGTTGGGTGGAATAAACCAGTGGGAAAAACTTGCTCAAGACAATCAACAACAGTACAATTTAGAGGCTAGACTGTAGTCCCAAGGCCTTAAGTACTAACTGCATTTGGATTAGATCCAGCATGGGAAAGATAGAAGGTGCTCGGGGGAGAGTCTGGACGTGATTTCTAGACTCGTGGCTGGGAGGAGAGACCTTTCGAAATATTGTTTTTCACAAGTTAACTATTAAACTAAGGTAGTAAACTTCTTAATGGACCTAATGTGAAACCATAAATGTGATTACATACAGTAGTCATTTTTATATGTTCTTTCAAGTTAATTAAAAGAATCTGATCGAGAAGTTATTACCAGAATCATTGTTGAACTGTAATTGCAATTTCACGCAAAAGTAATTCATATCTATTAATATGCTACTATAGTTGCTAATAAAGAATGCACAAGAAAGTAATTATGATAATGTGCTATCTTTATCCATTTGAATGTTCTAAAGAATTCCACAGGAGACAAACTCATTGACAGTATAACAAATTATTCTACCAATTTGAAATTAAAGTAGAAACTAACATTCAAAGTAGAATCATAAAAGATGTAAAATACTGTTAAGAATACATTGGTCCCAATAAGAATGTACCATTATAAATTCAGAGAGAAAACCAGAGAATCAAATCCTTGATGCATTATACTAGGTTTCAATCAAAAACATCGAAACCCAATAGAAAATAGTAAAATAGCTTTCCGACATAGTAGCTACCCAGCTGGCCGAGAGTCATCATCTCAAAAGTCTTTATGCATATGTAAATAAATAAAAAAACTAATGGTCAAATGCGAGCCTTGATTCCAAGTCACCATAGCTCACCTCTAATGATCATATCCCTAAGGTATGTGCATGAACCAGGCATTTTCTGCCTAGGTTTCTCGCACACCCCATACAAACACAAATAAATTGCTTCGGTGAATAGAAAATTAGTAAACAAGTATTGAAATAAACCTCTACAGCCAAGCATCAACAATACCATTAGGGTTTGAAACAATTATTACATATCGACTTAAAACATAAAGGACCAGCTCAATAGCCCTTTCATCTTGTAACATCTACAAGTCCACAGTGGAAGTTTGCATTCAAAACCTAAGAGAACCATTGAAAGCCGCGTTCTGATACTAAAAACCTTCATTTACAAAAGAAAAATAAATGACCTCCTCTAACCTACGATAGAGGCTAGTTCCAACCTGAAAGGCAGTGGCGATAATGTGAGCTTCTGGAAAACCTAAAAGCCGAAAGCTTGAACTCAAATTATCTGGAGGATAGCGTACCTGCAAGCCATCAGAGTTTAAGGTTAGTTTTAATTATAGAGTCAACCGGTGGTTCGACAAAAGAAAACTCAATTCAGAAACAGGATACTTACCTAAAAAAGGAGTATGCCATAAATAAGTCGCCCACCTGAAAGGGAAGAATGAGAACCCTGGGTTAGGAATAGGAAAACCTTGCAAGGAGGATTGACTGTGAATCTTTAAAAGAAACCACATTGAAATTAACAGCTTACTGATTGTAGATGAGATGGGTAGTATGGTGACTTCATTCATCTCCGAACATGTTCCGGTCACCTCTGTGCAGTGGAAGAATAAGAATGTTAATGACCTTTCCTAAGTATACACAATCATTCAAATTGTAATAACACATATCGAGACAATTGAATGGAGGGTTACCTGGTTCAGCCCAATGGATAGGCCCTTCTGTTTTCAAACCTCGCGAAGTGCCATGGACAAAGCCTCACCAAAACTCATAACCCAAACCCTTACAGATTAGTGTGGAGCCAAAGTGTTCTAGAAACAATGAGAAAGGCCAGCACCGATGCAGGCAGGTGTTTAGGGTAATATCTAGCCCATCACTATCATCGATTCATGAGCTGGAGATCGACGATGGAGGATTGCGACAGATGGCAGATGCATACCAAGGTATTATTCCTTGGGATGTGCAAAACATTGCGTGGAGGCTCAGTAGAGAACCAACGTAGTGCAGACGTGTAAGGCCATGTGCATGAAGACTTATCGCAACAATCACCCATAAATCATATTCAATTGGGTTGGTACTATCAACAGGTGACACAACCTTCGCGTTAAACATCATTAATATGCCCATATAATTGTATGTATGCAGATTATTATAATTGTATGTATGTTGATTAATATAATTGTATATGTGTTGTTTAATATTATTTGTATGTATGATTGGTATTGTTTGTATGTGTGCCAAAAGATTAAAACATAATTCAGGTAAGGGCACCATGTATAAAAGTTTTTCTTCTTTTTTTTTTTTTACTATGTTTAATTCAGTTTGTAAGGTTTAGGTGTTACAAATGGTATCAGAGCCAAGTTCGTACACTCAGGCCCTTTGGGGATAGCTATGTATAGGAACTGTGTGCTTAGATTTTAATTAAAATTGCTTATATGTGAATTCAAATAACATAAAAGGGATCACATAAAAAAAAAAAAAAAAAAAAAAAAAAAAAAAAAAAAACCCAACAACAACAACAACAACAAGTACAACATGTAGAGGAACTTGGTACCACCTGAGTCACCCGGAGCAACATATGTGAATGCTAACCCAGATATATGTATTCAGCTGGGCGAAGAATCCCAGCAAGCCAATGCAGTATTACTCGAAACGGTGCAACAATTACATGCAGAAATGACTAGTTTGAGAACAGATAATGAATGCCTGCGTGTATAATAGGAAATAATCTTAAGAAGCTTGTCCAACTGACAAAACCAGCACCACCCATATTCCAGCATAGAAGAGCGGGAAAAGACCCTGATTACTCAACAAAGAGAAGAAAACGTTGATTCTACTGAAAGAAATAGAGAGGAAGATGAGGGGCACTCAAACAATGTATTTGACCAGCGGAAAACCAAGAAGCAAAAGTCAGAACCATAGATAGAATTACAAGGAGAGTTTAAGAAAATTAAGCCTTCCCTTTTTGAGGGAGAATATGAAGACGCTGCAAAAGCCTGCTTAATTGATATGGGCAAATATTTCCAAATTTATGAGTATACTGATAAACTGAAGGTACGATTGGTAGTTTATCAGCTGAGGGGAAAGGCGACTCTCTGGTGGGAAGAAGTCAAGATAGTAAGGAAAATTGATGAAGAATAGGTCACATGGAACGAATTCCAAAAACATTTCAAGGATAAATATCTAACCGAATGCTATTATGATGAGAAATCGAAAGAATTTCACGATCTAAGGTTGGGAACCTTAACTATGGATGAATATGTGACCAGATTCACATCATTACTTCACTATGTACCTTACATACAAGAAGAAAAGGCCAAAATTCAATGTTTTATTAGCAGCTTGCCCAATTTTATGAAGGAAAAATTGGAATTTGACTATCCGAACACAATGGATGATGCTGTCAAGAAGGCCTGCATTTGTTATCAACAAATGAAACAAAGAAACGAAGGGCCAAAAGGAGGATCAAGTAAGAAGTGTAGAAGCCCAATCCCAAGTAGACACCTGAAATTTGTTAATCACATGAATGCATGGCAAAAGGCATTCAATAGATTCCCAACAAAAAATCCACCCAAAACTGCAGATTCTGAGAATAGGCCAGCTGAAGGAGTCACAAAATCTACCAATGATCAATAACCAAAATCGCCATTAAAGTGTTGGGGTTGCGGAGAACCCCACTATTACAAAAATTATCCACAGAGAGCTAGAATAGAACAATTATCAAATATGGAAGAAGCATCCAAGTTGGCGAAGTGGCAATGAGCATACCTAGAATTAATGCTGCCATAGATGATCATCAGACCGAATTCTAGCCCACAATGATCGAATGTGAAGGTGTGATTTCTAAACAACCTGTCTCTATTTTATTTGATCCAAGTTCTAGCTTAAGCTATGTTAGTCCTAAAGTGGTTGAAAAATGTCAGTTAGTAAGCAGGAAATTTTCAAAACCTTGGCTGGTACAACTAGCCACCGGCACCAAGAGGAAAGTTAATGCCAAGATAGAACGTTGTCCCATAACCATTTCTGGACGACCCATTTATGTTGATCTTAATATATTACCTTTGGGCTCTTATGACATACTAATAGGCATGGACTGGTTGGAAAAATGTTGGTCTCTGGTAGACAGTAAACATAAAATTGTAAGTTTTGTTTCAAGATCAGGTCAAAGGAAGGAGCTATAAGGAATAAAAACCAGCACCAAGCTCCGCCCTATTACTGTCAATGAACAGGGTAAATGAATAAGGAAAGGTTGTGAAATTTACGCCATGCAGGTGGGGTTTACAAACTCCAAAAACAAGATGACCTCACTAGAAAATATCACTGTAATTCAGGATTCTATTGATGTCTTTCTGGAAAATATTCCTGGCTTACCACCCAAGCGAGATATTCACTTCATCATTGAGTTGATTCTGGGTGCATCCCCTGTATCCAGAGCTCCTTATCGCATGAGCATACCTGAATTGACAAAGCTCAAAATGCACTTATAGGAGCTTCTAGATAGAAAATATATTCACCCTAGTGTATCCCCTTGCATAGCTCCCACATTATTTGTACAAAAAAAGGATGGGACCCTCAAATTATGCATCAATTATTGACAATTGAACAAACTAACCATCAAAAATAAGTATCCTTTACCACGTATTGATGATATATTTGATCACGTACAAGGAGATAAGGTATTCTCAAAAATCGATCTACGAACCGGTTACCACCAGATAAGAATAAAAGATGAGGACATTTACAAAACTGCCTTCTGTACTCGTGATGGTCATTATGATTTTGTGGTATTTCCATTCGGACTCGCAAATGCTCCATCCACCTTTATGAGTCTAATGAATGGTATTTTCCAGCCTTACCTGGATAAGTTTGTGTTAATTTTTAAAGATGATACCCTAATATATTCGAAGAACTAGGAGGAACACAATTAACACTTGAGAATAGTGTTGCAGACATTAAGAGAAAACCAGTTGTATGCCAAGTTCAGCAAGTGTGACTTCTTCAAAGATAAAATTCAATATTTGAGTCACGTCATATCCGCAGAAGGCATTGACGTAGACCCATAAAATATCAAAACAATCATGGAATGGACAGCCCCTAAGAATGTCGTTGATATTAGATCATTCTTTGGATTAACCGGATATTATCAAAGATTCATTGGGGGGTTTTTGAAGATTGCTTTTCCCATGACATCTTTGCAGAAAAAGGGATGTGCTTTTCAATGGACAACATATTTTTAGCAAAGCTTTGAAAAATTAAAGCATTTGCTTACTACCACTCCAATACTAAAAGTAGCAGATCTAGGAAAGTCCTTCGTAGTTTCCATGGATGTAAGCAAGGAAGGTGTTGGTGGGGTGTTGACGCAGGAGAGGTAGGTGATCACTTATGAATCTCAAAATTTGAAGGAGTACGAGCAACGATATTCATCTTACGACCTTGAATTGACAACACTAGTGCATGGACTTAAAATTTAGAGGCATTACCTGTTGGGGAATAAATTTTCGTTGCTAAACGATCATAGTAGCCTTACCAATTTCTTCAACCAATGTATCCTAAACACCCGATAGGCTAGATGGATAGCTTTCTTAAGCATATTCGACTTTGAAATGAAACATTTAAAGGGAAAACAAAACTGTGTGGCAGATGCACTAAGCAGGAAGTTGCACTGTATCTATGAGGTCTGAATGAGCCAAGCAACCTCAAATATTCTGAAAGTCATTAAGGAGGCAGCTAATAAGGATCCGGAATATACCTTCCTTTGGAAAGAAACAAAAGAATCTCTACGTAAGGAGGAAAAATCAGAATTTGGAATAAATTCTGATAATCTTCTCACTTTTAAAAACATAATTTATATTTCAAATCAGACCTCGATTAAATTGTTGATATTAGATGAGTTCCATAAAAAACCTTGTGTTGGTCACCCAGCCTATTAGAAAATGTTTTCAGCCATTAAGAGGGGGGTATTTTTGGCCCGGATTGAGGAAAGATATTGCAGAATACTTGTCCAAGTGTTTGGAGTGTCAACTAGTTAAAATAGAACATCAACATCCCGCTAGATCATTACAGCCATTACCCATTCTGGAATGGAAATGGGAGACTATATCCTTAGATTTCATTGCTGGTTTTCCCCGCACAAGGAAGCAACATGATTCTATTATGGTTGTGTTAGATAAGTTGAGTAAAACAACCCATTTCATACCTGTGAAATCCAGTTTCAAAATAGTGGAAATCGCAGAAATATTCATGAAGGAAATATTTCGCTTGCATGGGATATCCAAGGTGGTGATTTCGAATAGAGACGTAAAATTCACATCCACCTTCTGGAAGACTCTTTTTGCAGGACTACGTACTCAAGTCCAGTTTAGTACTGCCTACCATCCTCAAATGGATGGATAGACTGAACGAGTAAATTAGGTATTAGAAGACATGCTATGCATGTTCATGATACAGCAGCCACATAAGTGGGAGAACTACCTCTATCTGGTGGAATTTGCATATAAAAACAGATATCACAAATCATTAGGCATGAGCCCTTTCGAGGTGTTGTATGAAAGAAAGCACAGAGTACCCACAGACTGAATAACCCAGTAAATAAAATAGTACTAGGTCCTAATATGCTAGCAGAAATGGAGGAGGCTATTAAGAAGGTCCGAAAAAACTTAAGGGTGGCTCAAGATAGACAGAAGATGTATGTGGATAAATAAAGGACTTATAGGGAATTCCAACCAGGAGATCATGTCTACCTAAGGGTGAAGCTTCAGAAAAGTTCCTTGTAGTGGCGGGGTTGTGCCAAATTAGTGCCCTGATACTGTGGACCATTTCAGGTCTTGGAAAGAATTGGACTGGTGGCCTATAAGCTAGCGCTACCAAGCCACATTTGGGTCCACAATGTATTTCATGTATCCTTACTAAAGATATATGTGTATAACCCTTAGCACATTATTGATTAGGGAAATATTCAGGTAAGGCGGTTTAGGTGAAAGAACTAGACATATATATGTATATATACATATACACACACACACACACACACACATAATATAATATTATATATATATATAATATCTATATATATATATATATATAATTGATAATTGTTTTATGTTGTAGGTCGAATCGGAAGGAGAGTTACTAGCCGAACCTCTTCGTATTCTCGATTAGCGGGAAACCAACTTACGGAACCAAACCATCACCCAGGGTAAAGTGCAATGGAAGTACTTTAGCCCAAAAGAGGCTACTTGGGAAGAAGAGGAATTCATGCGAAAGGCTTATCCCACATTATTTTCCGAGGAGGAAGAGAACACCAGGGACAGTGTTTCGCACGGGGGGGGAGTTGTAACACCGCCAAGTTGCATAACTTACACAAAGATTATTATGTTTGTTTTACTAAAAGAATATTTTTAAATGTTATTTAGCTTGATAAGGATTATGAATTGTTATTGGAAGGAACCAAGAAACACATGTGATAATTACCTAAATTATAGGTGGTAATACTTTAAATAAAACTATTTTTTCATTTAAAAGAACAATTGCCAAGAAGTGGTTACCATCTTCCTGAGGAAGGTAATATAGAGAGGGGCACAGAGCAAAAAGGGCTCCTGGAGCTGGGTGGAATAAACCAATCGGAAAAACTTGCTCAAGATAGTCAACAACAGTAAAGTTTGGAGGTTGGATTGTAGTCTTGAGGCCTTAAGTGCTGACTACATCTGGATTAGATCCATCATGGGAAAGATAAAAGGTGATCGTGGGAGAGTCTGGACATGATTGCCAGACTTGTGGCTGGGAGGAGAGACCTTTCGAAAATATTGTTTTTCATAAGTTAATTGTTAAACTGAGGTAGTAAACTTCTTAATGGACCTAATGTTAAACAGTAAATGTTATTACATACAGTAGTCATTCATATCTGTTCTTTCAAGTTAATTAAGAGAATCTAATTGAGAAGTTATTACTAGAATCATTATTGAACTATAATTGCAGTTTCACACAAAAGTAATTCATATCCATTAATATGCTACAGTAGTTGCTAATAAAGAATGCATAGGAAAGTAATTATGATAATGTGTTATCTTTAACCATTTGAATGTTCTGAAGAATTCCACAGGAGATAAAGTCATTAACAGTATAACAAATTATTCTACCAATTTGACATTAAAGTAGAAACTAACACTCAGAGTAGAATCAGAAAAGATGTAAAATATTGTTAAGAATGCATTGGTCACGATAAGCATGTACCATTATAAATTCATAGAGAAGACCAGAGAATCGAATTCTTGATGCATTATGCCAAGTTTAAATCAAAAAAATCGAAACCCAATAGAAAACAGTAAAATAGCTTTCTGACATAGTAGCTACCCAGTCGGCCAAGAGTCATCATCTCAAAAGTCTTTATGCGTATGTAAATAAATAAATGAATAAATAAATAAAAAAGAAAAAAAAACTAATAGTCAAATGTGAGCCTCGGTTCCAAGTCACCATAGCTCACTTCTAATGATCATATCCCCAGGGATGATCCAAGCATTTGCTTCCTAGGTTGCTCACACACCCCATACAAACACAAATAAATTGTTTCGGTGAACAAAAAAGCAGTAAACAAGTATTGAAATAAACCTCAACAACCGAGCATCGGCAATACCATTAGGGTTTGAAACAATTATTACATATCGGCTTAAAACATAAAGGACCGGCTCAATAGCCCTTTCATCTTGTAACAACTACAAGTCCATAATGGAAGTCTGCACTCAAAACCTAAGAGAACCACTAAAAGCCGCATTCTGATACTAAAACCCTTCATTTACAAAAGGAAAACAAATGACCTCCTTTAACCTATGATAGAGGATAGTTCCAACTTGAAAGGCAGTGGCGATAATGTGAGCTTCTAGAAAACTTAAAAGCCGAAATCTTGAACTTGAATTATCTGGAGGACAGCGTACCTGCAAGCCATCAGAGTTTAAGGTTAGTTCTAATTCTAGAGTCAACTGATGGTTCAACAAAAGAAATCTCAGTTCAGAAACAGGATAGTGATGAGCTTACCTGAAAAAGGAGTATGCCATCGATAAGTCGCCCACCTGAAAGGAAGAATGAGAACCCTGGGTTAGGAATAGAAAAACCTTGCAAGGAGGATTGACTGTGAATCTTTAAAAGAAACCGCATTGAAATTAACAACTTATCGATTGCAGACGAGATGGGAAGTTTGGTCACTTCATTCATCTCCGAACATGTTCTGGTCACCTCTATGTAGCGGTAGAATAAGAACCTTAATAACCTTTCCTGAGTATACACAATCTTTCAAATTGTAACAACACATATCGAGACAGTTGAATGGAGGGTTATCTGGTTCGACGCGATGGATAGGCCCTTTAGTTTTCAAACCTCGTGAAGTGCCATGGACAAAGCCTCACCAGAACTCATAACCCAAACCCTGGCAGAGCAGCACAGAGCCAAAGTGTGCCAGAAACAATGAGAAAGGCCAACACTGATGCGGGCAGGTGGTTAGGGTAAACTCTAGCCCATCACTGTCGTTGATTCGTGAGCTGGAGATCAATAATGGAGGATTGTGAGAGATGGTGGATGCATACCGAGGTCTTATTTCTTGGGATGTGCAAAACACTGCGTGGAGGCTCGGTAGAGAACCAACGCAACACAGTAATGTGTAAGGCCATGTGCACGACAACCTATCACAACGATCACCCATAAATCATATTCAATTGGGTTGGTATTGTCAACAGGTGACACAACCTTCGTGCAAAACATCATTAATATGCCCATATAATTGTATGTATGCATATTATTATAATTGTATGTATGTTGATTAATATAAATGTATGTGTGCTATTTAATATTATTTGTATGTATGATTGGTATTGTTTGTATGTGTGCCAAAAGATTAGAACATAATTCAGGTAAGGGCACCACGTATAAAAGATTTTTTGTTTTTGTTTTTACTATGTTTAATTCGATTTGTAAGGTTTAGGTGTTACACCATCCCTTCATAGAGTTGACACATGCCCCTTTAAAATAAAAATAAATAAATTATGTTTTGAATAGAAATATAATGTAAGTAAGATGTTTAAACCTTAATACTTTTCAAAAATATTTGAACTCGAAATTTAAATAAATTACTTGAAGATTTACGTCAACTAATTTATGTCGATATCAACTTCATATATATCTATATATAGAAAAGAATTTGTTAAAATAAAATATTTTAATGTTGTATGTAAAAATTATTCAATATGGGTTATCATTAAAATATGTCAACACTAATTAATGTGTAAGTTTGTCCCTCCAGTTGACACATGCCCCTTTAAAATAAAAATAATTAAATTATGCTCTAAATAGAAAAATAAAAAAATATTTAATGTTGTATATAAAAAATATTCAATGTGAGTTATCAATAAAATATTTTAACACGAATTAATATTGACATATACTTAAAAATGTATTAATAATAAAAAAAAAAGCATTTTAATTTGTGCTATAAATTGTCCCAATGTACATGATATATAAAATGTTTTAATGTCAACTCCCTATATATTATATATCATT
>APFE030216942.1:0-10261 GCA_000404065.3 Pinus taeda | reverse complement strand
AAATATTTTGGAAAAAATTATTATATCGAATTTAATTTAACAATTGGGCATTTATAATCATAAGGGTCTATTTATTTAAATAATAGAAATATTATGTTATGGCATAACTCTAAGGGTATTTAAGGAGATTTCACCTCGTGACTTCCAAGTAGCAAAATACTGATTAGACTAAACAACTAAACTATTTCTTATAAACTAAATGACCTAAAAATATATAATTACTATATAACTATTATTTTAAATAACATTTTTCTTTATTTAAATAAAATTAAATAAATAAAAATTTAAGTGTCTATTAAAAAAAATCAAGCATTAAAATTCCAATATTTCAACATTTATAAATTTGAATTTAAAATTAATTTCAATTTAAATAATATAAATCCACTGGAAAGACATGTTTGTAGTAGATCCATTTTCTATATATAATATGAATTTTTGTTGAAAATAGCAACAAAAAACGCTAAATATAGAAGTGCTAAATTTAGTACTGCTATAAATAGCATTTTGGGATACCTTCTTATTTTAGTTAGTCCCTAAACTAAAATAGAGAAGTAAAAATTCGAACTTGATCTTAGCAGTGGTTTGTAAAATAATTAATTAATTCATCTTAAGTTAATTAGTTAAGGAAAATCAACCATGAAGTCTATGTGTTTTTTCATTAATTGAGGAATTTTATCCATCAGTTAAAGAGATAAGGATGAGTTATAATATTGAGTTGAAATTCGTTGACTTAGTTCATTGAGTCAAGTCCAGTTAGATTAATTCAAAGAGTTTGTTGAATTAATGTGAATTCAGTTAGTTAATGCATGTATGCATGTAACTATTGCACTTCAGATAACTGAATATTCTCTCATAAATAATTCATGCATGTCAGTTCAGACAAAGACCCAGTTGAGATCAGATGGAGGGACAGTGTAATATCAGTTGCTAGAATATTCTATTGTGAATATTCCTTGCATGCAGAAATAATTCTTTCCTTGAGGATTGCGCAGTAATTCTTCCCTGAATATAGAAATCAAGTTCTTATCACATCTCAATTTCACCAATGGCGTTCAGTGGTTTAAGACTCGAGTATGCCCTTGATGGCAGCTCAAATTATATAGCCTGGAAGGATCGCATGGAATCAGTATTAGAGGATAATAGTCTAAAGGACTTCATTGATCAAGAAGTCCCCAAGCTGACTAATGCTACTCAACTAGCAGAATGGAAGAAATGGAGAATCCTCCTGGAGGGAGTTCGAGACCACATTGTCTCGAGCCTCCATAGGAAGGAGACACCATTTTCGATGTGGAAAACATTGAAAGATTTATATCAAAACAACAGCAATCAGAGGAACTTGGCGCTGAAAGAAAAGCTTTGTAAGATCAAGAGTGAAAAGGGCGACACGATCTCTACATATCTAAACAAGCTCACCACCTGTAGGGATGAGCTTGGAAGTGTAGGGATCACGACCGCTGATGATGACATGGTGAGTCTTGCACTCCTCGGTCTTCCTAAGAGCTGGCATAGCTACCAAGACTCAATTAATGGAAGAGAAAAACTACTAGATTGGGAACGACTTTGGTCGAATCTGATGCAGGAGGAAATCAGTAGAAACACGAGACATGGATCCTCATCGAAGCAAGATGATGAGGAAAATATAGCCTTAGTGAATAAGGTGGGGAAAGGGAAGGTGTCCCATCCCAAATCCGATTCTTCACATGGTGGGAAGGAGATTGACAAATCGAAAGTGTGATGCTTTCATTGTCATGAAGTGGGCCATTATGCTACGAATTGTCCACAGAAGAAATCCAAGAAGGGTTCCTTCAAGGGATCTGATGGTGAGGCACTAGCCTCACAGTTTGAGCTGGATTTCTCGCTTATCCCATGCATGGTTTCATCCATGGTGGGATGTGTGTGGTACTTGGACAGTGGAGCTTCATTCCAATCTCTAGATGTAGATCGAGATGGGCGATGATGGAAAGTACCGTGTTTAGGTGAAGGTACGACTGTGTTTCAAAGGGAGCATGGAGCTCCCCTCACCCTAACTGATGTAAAGTATGTACTAGATCTGAAGATGAATCTTGTGTTTGTCGCTATGCTAAAAGATAAAGGCTCTCATGTAGTCTTTAGTAAAGGAGAGGTATTCCTGAGGCATATCGGTACTGGACAGACAAAGCGAATTGGGATTCGAGTAAAGAATCTCTACAAACTGAAGGTAAACGACTGTGGTGCATTGAGTTCCAAAGTTGAGATGGTGCAGAGCCAAGATATTGGCGAGCTATGGCATAGAAGACTAGGTCACTTGCACCATGGGGCCTTGAAGATCATGCAGCAGATTTCTACTGGATTACCCAAGGGAAAAATTGAGCAAACGAATACATGCAAAGGTTGTACCTTGGGTAAGTATGCGAAATCTTCCTTTCCAGATCGAGACAGTAGAGCTAGAACAATCCTGGAGTGAGTTCACTCAGATATTTGTGGACCTTTATCTATAGCCTCCACCACTAAACAAAGGTACTATGTTATTTTTATTGATGATTTTTCTCATAGATGTTGGATCTACTTTATGCAAAAGAAGGACAGACCTTCTTGAGGTTTTGTGAGTTTAAAGCCTTGGTAGAGAAAGAATATGGCAAGAAAATAAAAGCCTTGCATAGCGACAATGGTGGAGAATATGCCTCCCAATAGTTTAAAGACTTCTATGTTGTAGAAGGAATTAAACGGGAACTGACGAAACCCCATAACCCACAACAGAATGGGGTGGCCGAAAGGAAGAACAGATCGATTGTGGGAGCAGCTCGAGTGATGTTGCATGACTAAATCCTATCACTGCATTTGTAGGCTAAGGCATGTAATACAACAATATACTTGCATAACAGAAGCCCGCACCATATACTGGGGATGAAGACACCTATGGAGGCCTTTTCCAGGAAGCGACCTGATGTAAGTCACTTCCGAATCTTTGGATCATCAGTTTACTGTCATGTGACCAAAGATGTTAAGAAGTTTCTAGACCCAACAGTTGAGTTGGGAATACTTGTGGGGTACACGGATACACCCCACAACTATCAGGTGTACCTTCCTTTCACTCAGAGGACTGTGGTACGCGTGGATCTAAAGTTCGATGAGCAGAAAGCCATGTGATTATCACTTGAGTGGGAGCTCAAGTTTCATGCAGAGGAGGAACTTTCAGTTCCTAAGGAGGAGGAGCCTTAGATTGATGTGGAGCAACTGCATGCAGAGGATCCGGGAGTGGAGACATCCACTCATGCTAATACTTCCAGAGATGGGCAAAAACGCTCAAGGGAAGCTAACAGGTTGATGCTGGATACGTGGGAGAATGTGGGACAGCCATATTCTCAGTGCAGACAGAGGAGGTCACCCAAGTAGTACACTGGGTACATGGCCCTGGTTGGGGAGTGTCTAGATACCGAACCTTCTTCATTTGAGGAGGCAGTGCAACAACCAGTCTGGGTTAATGCAATGGTAGAGGAGTACACCTCTATCATTCAGAACAGTGTGTGAGATGTTGTCCCAAGACCTCAAGGTAAGTCAATGGTGAGTGCCAGATGGCTTTACAAGGTAAAGTAGACAGTTGATGGCAGTGTTGAGAAACATAAGGCAAATTTTGTTGCCTGGGGTTTCTCACAGGTTGAGGGGATCGACTACAATGAGTCTTTTGCTCCCATAGCAAGGTACTCACCGATTAGATTGATGTTGGCACTATCAGCTTAGATGGGGTGGAAGATCCACAATATGGATGTGAAGACAACATTCCTCAATAGGAAGATTGAGGAGGAGGTGTACATTGAGGAGCTAGAAGGTTTTGAGACCTTCGATCGTGAGTCGCATGTGTGCAAACTCAAGAGGGCTTTGTATGGGCTGAAGCAAGCACCCTGTGCTTGGTACACCAAGATCGACAACTATTTCACTAGGTTGGGCTTCACCAAGAGTGAAGCAGATGCGAACCATTACCACATCATGGTAGAAGGTAAATCATTGATCATTGTTCTTTATGTCGATGATCTGATTTTGACAGGTGATGATCAGCTGACACAGACTTGCAAGGAGGACCTTTCAAGAGAGTTCAAAATGAAAGACATGGGTCTTATGCACTACTTTCTAGGCATGGAGGTGTGGCAGAAAGTTGGTGAAGTTTTTGTGTCTCAAGGCAAGTATGCCAATGAGATACTTAGGCACTTTCACATGGAAAAGTGCAAGCCCATGTAGACTCCTCTAGCTGGGAACCGGAGGAAGGAGGATCCTACTTTAGGTGAGGTAGTAGTTTCTACTATTTATCGACAGCTGGTGGGTTCACTTATGTATCTGGTGAACACATGACCCAACTTATGCTTTGCGGTGAACCAGCTGATTCAAGCTATGGTTCAACCTACCAAGCTATTTTGGAAGGCAATGAAGCATGTATTGATATACCTCAGAGGCTCATCTCAGTTCGAATTGTGGTACAGAAGGATAGAGGGAGTGAAGCTTCAAGGCTTCATAGATAAGGATTGGGTAGGGAGTCCATCAGACCAAAAGAGCACTTCTGGAGGAATGTTCAACCTTGGTTCAACTGCAGTTTCCTGGTATAGCAAGAAACAAAGATTAGTTGCACTTAGCTCAATAGAGGCTTCTAGTCAGGCTGCATGTGAGGCCAATTGGATGCGGAAGATTCTAGTGGGATTGTTTGGTCAGAGGATGGATCCTACAGTGATCTACTACGATAACCAGAGTTGTATCAAACTCTCTGAGAATCCAGTTTTTCATGACAGGTCCAAGCACATAGATATTCGGTATCACCATCTTCGATATTGTGTGGTCAAGAGGATCATGTTGTTGTTGTATGTTTCGACCTAGGAACGGGATGTAGATATTTTGACTAAGGCATTGTCAAAATGCAAGTTCGAGTTCCACAGAGACAGGATTGGGGTTACTGATAATCCCTTTCTTATTGAGTGGGAGTGTTGAAAATAGCAAGAATAAATGCTAAATATAGAAGTGTTAAATATAGTACTACTATAAATAGGATTTCGGGATACCTTCCTATTTTAGTTAGTCCCTAAACTAAAATAAAGAAGTAAAAATTCGAATTTGATCTTAGCAGCTATTTGTAAAATAATTAAGTAATTCATCTTGAGTTAATTAGTTAAGGAAAATCAAACATGAAGTCTATGTGGGGACATGCAATAGTTTCTCCATTAATTGAGGAATTTATCCATCAATTAAAGAGATAAGGATGAGTTGTAATATTGAGTTGTAATTAGTTGACTTAGTTAACTGAGTCAAGTCCAATTAGATTAGTTCAAACAGTTTGTTAAATTAATGTGAGTTTAGTTAGTTAATGCATGCATGCATGTAACTACTGCACTTCAAATAACTGAATATTCTCTCATAAATAACTCATGCATGTCAGTTCAGATAGAGACCTACTTGAGATCAGATGGAGGGGCAGTGTACTATCAGTTGCTAGAATATTCCATTTTGAATATTCCTTGCATGCAGAAGGAATTCTTTCCTTGAGGATTGCACAGTTACTTCTTTAGGTTTTGTGAGTGTGATGAGGCCAATTCACACATGTGGCTTCACTGGACCCCAAGAAAAACTGCCCAAGGAAATAGGAGGCTTGGAGGGCTTAAGGAGGACATATACAGTGTCTATTTAATCTGTGAGATGTATTGTTTTGATTGTAGAGAGAGCAGGATAGCTTGAGAGCTGATTCTTTTTGTAACTTTAACAAGATTTCCACTTGTATGATAATACAGAGTCGGGGTTTTAGGCTGAGGCTTTCCCCGGGTTATTTTTTCTGTGTTATGTGTGATTGATTTCTCATTCTCAGTTATATATGTTCTCATTGATCATGCTCAAATTGATTAAGCTTCCGCAAAGTGTTGTAGAAGTAGATCTTGTATTGTGTTTTAGTATATTGCATAATCTATTGATCTACAATGGGAATTTCTACAATTTTCTTCTTTGCTACAAAATGTATGATTAACAAATAAAAATAAAAATGGTCGGTTAGACCATCTCATTTTATACATTTTGCAGCTACGCTATTAAAATAAAATAACTTAGAGGTTAAGAAAAATATATTTTACTTAATAAGTATCTAAACTCAAAAACAAATTAATAAGTTTATGAATATATAAGTGAAGACAATATTTAATGGTCATTATGTCAAATTCATTAAAATAATGAAAGTTGTTTTTCGATCAATGTTAATCTACAACATCTAATGCTAGAAACTTCATGTTTCTTACTAGTCAAACAACAACTCCCTGTGGTCCATATCAACACCAAACCTCCTCATAATTGCTTGCACACTAGTTGCAAGGTTGGAGGTCCTCTTTTTTTTCAACGTTAATGACGTTCATAGCTTTCTCTCTAGCTACTTTTATTTATGAATGTATTTTAAGCCTAAGCACCTTTCAGTAGTCTCAATTTTCTTTCAAGGACCTCCCTTATATATTTTACTCTACATTGAATTCCTTACATTCATGTCTATCATATGAGATGCACATGGTCTTCTTACTCTAACAATTGTTAAGTAGGGATTTGTTTGTATGCATTAAAACAATGGTATCTAACCTAACAAGGTGGTTGATTCTCGTTGTAGTTGTAAAATTGTGATCTAAAAATATTGTTATTTACAACAAACATGAGGGGAAGAGAGAGTGAAAGATATTTACCTACTAAACACTTCCAAAAATATTCTCTTTAATGGCTTGAGTAGGAGGAGGAGTTGAGAGCATCAAAGTGGGTGCAAGTTAATGATGATCTCTCATGATGCATTAGTAGCAATGCATATTTGGAAAAATAGAAATCCTTGGAGGTATGATTCAAGGTAGTGTCATAATGAATTTAAATATGGTGTAAAAAGATGAAATGTAAGAAAATGAATTAGGTTTTCTAATATATACCTTTTAGATGTAGAAATTATGTATAACTATGTGAATTTTGAGTTTTGCTAATAGTGATATGTTATTTTTCATGCAAAATATAATACATATGTTTTCATTAGTGCCAACTTTGAGTATCTAAATGATGGAATTTCCTTACGAAAATATGTAATATTGTAGAAAGCACATTGTTCTTAAGCACAATTTTTTTTTAAAATATATATATAAGTAGTTGAGGGTTGGGTAGATGGGACACCCATAGCGTTTCAAACCATTGATCATTACACAAGGAGTGCCTTAACAATGTACCCATTCACCCAATGTTTTATGTCCCATGTTGAAAATGCAACAAGAAATTCCTAATTTAATTTTCCATTGGTTAAATTAGGAGAAATTCAAATTTCAATTTTAGCAGAATACTTGTTATGCTCTTGACCTGTGAGAAATTCCAAAATACCAAATATGTGAAGAAATGCAACCCAAAACATAGAATAAAATGAGAAAAACATGCAAGTATTTTATTATTTGGAGATAAATTCAATGTTCACTTGCCTCTTTGAGGGGGCAACCTCAAGTAGAGCAGAGCTCGATTACAAAATAAGACTCGGTGATCTTTCCCTTTCAACTACAACTATTTATAGCTAAATGACCTTCAACAACCTAACAACTAGTGGTCCTTTGCATAACATGGGTTAACCACTTTATTTATTAATTATGGTCTGTTTGAAACTAATTGTGGTCCCTTTCTTAAATGCGGGTCAACCACTTACAATTATTAATACAGGATTTATTGACTATTTAACTAACTATGACTATGACTCGACCCTATTGTGTTTATTACATAAATAAAGGGGTTAGGGTTGGACCCTAACATGCCCTCCCCCATCAAAAGCAGTTATGTCCTCAAGGTTGAAGCTGTAGAAACTACTGAAGAATAGTGGTTGGTTCCCAGATCACATCTTTTGGAGAGGTGTCTTTCCACTTGACGAGGACTTCCTTGATCGTGCGGTCACGCAAATGTCTTTCACAAGTATTGAGGACCTGTTCTGGTTGGAGCCAGAGTGAACCTTCCTCATCAAATTCGGGTAGATTGGTTTGAATTCTGTAATTGTTCCGCACCACTTTCTTGAGGCATGATACATGGAATACTGGATGAATTTTTGAATTTGGTGGCAAGGCCAACTTGTAGGCTACTGCTCCAATGCGCTAAAGTATTTGATAAGGTATGTAGATTTTTGGAGCTAATTTTTGGCAGCCCTTTTCTTTGAGCTATGTTTTCTTATATGGTTACAACTGCAGGAATACCTAATCCCCTTATTGAAATGTGCGCTCTGAATGATGCTGGTCTGTTTGTTGCTTCATTCAATTCTGAGCTTGATGGAGATTATTTTTGAGACAAGCTAGCATGGCGACATGGTTCTGTAAGAGTTGATCAACTGCTTGCACCTTAGAGCATCCAGGGATATAAGAAATAGGTGAAGGTGGGAGTTGGACATACACTGCTTCATATGGAGTCATCTTGGTGGCTTTATGATAGTTAGTATTATACCACCATTCAACTAAAGGTAGCCATAGTACCCATTTATTTTTCTTTTCTAAAGTGACGCACATTAGGTATATCTCTAAATATTTGTTGACTGCTTCAATTTGACCATCGGTTTGGGGATGATAGGTTGTACTTAGATGGAGTTGGGTGCCTTATATCTTGAACATTTCTTGCCAAAATTTGCTGGTGAAAGTTGGGTCACGATCAGACACAATGGCAGTTGGCATGCCATGCAGTTTGAAGATCTGGTCCATCAAGGTTTGAGCCACCAGAGTGGGGGTATACGGGTGGGGTAGAGTGAAAAAATGAGCATATTTAGAAATTCTTTCCACAACCACCATGATGATGGATTAATTTCCCGACTCTGGAGACCAGTAATGAAATCCATAGAAACATCCATCCAGACGGAGGTAAGGAGTGGCAATGGTTGTAAGGTTCTTGGTAACTTGATTGTTTCTCCTTTGTGGCATTGACACTCATCATATTCAGCTACAAAAGTAAGAATGTCATTTTTCATGCCCATCCAAAAGAAAGAACAACGACTGCGAGCATAATTTTCTGAAAGCATGCATGCCCTGTAGTAGGATATGAGTGCAACTCTACCAAAATGTGAGTTTTGAGGGTGGATGTCAGCGATATAACTACTTGATCCTTGTAGCGAAGAATCTCATCCTTCCAAGAGTAGCCGACTAAGGAATTAGGATCTTCTCTGAAGTTATTGATAAGTTGGTAGAGAGAGGGGTGCGAAAACCATTCCTTACGAGCTTCTTCAATCCAATCTGGTATGGGAAGAGAGATTGATAGTAGGGTGCTTTCATCCTCAAATTGGTGTGATAAAGCATCCGCTACTACATTATCACACCCTTTATTGTAAATTATCTCATAATCATATCCCAACATTTTGGCTAGCCATTTATTTTGTTGTGGCGAGGATAGACATTGCTCCAAAAAATATTTGAGGCTTTGATGGTTTGTGCGAATTTGGAAACGCCGCCCCAATAAGTATGGTCACTAGGTATCTACTGCATGTAAGATGGCCATCATCTCTTTCTCATAGGTTGATTGATCTGGATGTTTCCCACTCATTTTTTGGCTGGTGAAAACCAAGGGTCGACCTTCCTACATTAAAACATCACCAATACCATTACTTGAATCATCACTTTCAATCACAAAAGATTTGGTGAAGTAAGGTAGTGCAAATACTGGAGTGGAACACATGGCCTATTTGAGAGCCACAAATGCCTATTGTGATGCATCAGTCC
This sequence comes from Pinus taeda, assembly GCA_000404065.3. Taxonomy (NCBI): domain Eukaryota; kingdom Viridiplantae; phylum Streptophyta; class Pinopsida; order Pinales; family Pinaceae; genus Pinus; species Pinus taeda. The sequence continues at coordinate 575 of APFE030216942.1, read as the reverse complement.
AGAGGAATGATTTTTTCTTGAAAAGGTTAGTGAGAGGTCTAGCAATGCGACCATAATTGTGGAAAAATTTGCGATAGTAGCTAGTGAGACCCAAGAATCCCCTCAAAGTCTTCAAGGTTTTTGGTTGAGGCCAATATTTTATTGCTTGTATCTTTTTGGGATCAACCCTGACACCTTCATGACCCACAATGTGTCCCAAATACTTGACTTCTTCCATGCCAAAAGAGCACTAGGACAATTTGACAAATAATTTGTGATTCTGCAAAAATTGCAAGATCAGGTTTACATGCTGAAGATGTTTTTCCCAGGTTAGGTTGTAGATGAGAATGTCATCAAATAAAACAGGGACAAATTATCGGAGATATGGTTTCAGCAGGTGATTCATGAGGTTTTGAAAAGTAGATGGAGCATTACAGAGACCAAATGACATGACCAAGAATTCATAATGGCCTTCATGAGTTCGGAAAGTAGTATCGGGAATGTTTACTTATTTCATGCATATTTGGTGATAGCCAGAGCGAAGATATAACTTGGTAAAGAATTTATCACCATGTAGTTCATCAAACAGATCATCA